>BRZM01000621.1:107721-166624 GCA_033238685.1 Lates japonicus
ATTTCTTTCACCGTTGCTTTTGGTTTTCCAGTCCAACTGTTCTCATCAATCTTGTTTTCGCTGTGCTTAAATAAAAGCCTATTGATCCCTTTTACACCATCTGCCCAGCATTAAAATGGTGGTAGACAGAGAAAGTTAGCAACTAGCTGGTGAACATAGTGGAGCATTTAGCAGCTACAAATCCAGATATTTCCATCTGGAGCTGGTGATGCTAATGATCCATTTGAAATGATGCATGTAATCCAGCACAATTGATTATCTACCTCACTGTTTCTTTACAGCTTATCAGAGCATTATTGCTTCTAATGCAAACAAAACATTGCTCCTCAGAAGCCTACATTAAAACTAGCTAAACACAGGAAATGTTTCACGGATTGGTTATCAAAATACATGTACAATACATAGCTGCTAATTTTTCAACATCTATGTCTGCTGATTTGTAAATACTAATAAGGAACTGTTTACAACACATTAACCACAACAACTTCATAAATAACATGTTGTCTTAACAGCTTTCCACTGCTCCCAGTGCCAAAGATATCAGTGAGTGTGCAGCTTTAATATCCATTTTCCAATGAGTTAGTCAGTTAATCACCAGCATTTTAGAAATACAGTTTATTGTATTTACAGGGCAGCCTGATGAATACTGGTATTTACATTTGGACTTGTTAAAGGATCTGTCCCCATGATAATTTGTCAAGGAATCCAAACTACTAATATTTAATTATTAATTCCCATATTATCATCACTATTATAACAACAACAAAAGTTTGCTGGTGAACAACCTTACACGAGTAATCGATATAAAACTTCATCTGCCCACATAATCACAGTGAAAATAATTGTAGACAAGACACAGGTTTTAACATGCTTTAATTTAGCTTCCCAGATGATACACCAGCATCAGCAGGCTCCTTTCCAGTTCAGTAAATTTCCCAGAGGATTTGTCTAACACAGATTGTGGCTAGGTCAACTCCAATCCAATCCTGTCCGCCTCAATACTCACTGTGAAGAGCCAGTGTTAGTGCTTGATCGTGGATAAATATCAAAACTCGCCATTCTGCTACATTCACAGTATGTACAGTATAGTTTCACTTATCTCATTGGCCCTGATATACTAACTTACTGAAAACAGCAAAGTTTGTGTAGCGCCTCAGTGGAAAACCAGCACCCATGTAGCCTACAACAGCCTGAGCAGCAGTGAGATAGGGCAATATCAGCAGCAGGAGGAAGGTTTCATCATGGAGGTGGGGAGCAGCTGAGCCGCAGGTCAAGTGTCCACAAAAGGCATGTTCCAGCAGAAGATGAGTTTCTGCGCTGATGCCTGCCAAAAGGACAGATATCACATCAGCTCATGCAAGGTGCATTTAACAGCTCTTTATCATCCAGTGTGCAACAAATATGGTGCCACCACAGGGCTCATACTTGCGCCAAGTTGATTAACAAAGCATTTCATTTTCCTCTGGTGCTATCACGACCTGACAAGTCTAACCGCAGCCTATGGCCACCAAATCAATGCCAACTAATGGTATGGCTTCTGCCACAGCTTGCCCGCCAATGCAGTGGACCTGAAATTGTTTCCAGCAGAGGATGATATACACTGCTCTGACCATTCGTCCTGTCAGATGCTGAAATATCTCAAGTGATGCTCGTGGTGTTCGTGGATGATCTGGGTCTGAATTAAACACACAGAATAGCTATGTTATTGTCTTTCTGGCACGCTACAAATACAGGAAAACAAACCCAAAAATCCATTCATATATAATTCACCCTCTGGGTAGTCAAACATCTGAAAAGAAAAGCAATTGATGTGTAATCGAGAGAACATGAGGAATAAAAGCAGCGGGAAGAGATTAAAAGAAACAAAGGAGGACACCAACAGGAAATGAAAGTAAGGGAAATGAATAAAATGAAAGGAAAGAATAGATTGGTAGCTGGTTTGACCTTTTGGGGCAAACATTTTAAACCCATTATTATGTACTTATGTATGCCTACAATGCACCAGAGGAGTATACTGTATATTATACATCCTGTGTGATTAATGTTGTCAATTCAAGTCTGAGGTTTCCGGTTTGTCAAATGTAGGCTAGCATACTCTAAAGTCAAGATCAGAGACTATGAGTAATGAATAATTAATATAAAGGATTTTAAAAATCAATGTTTTTTTAAAGTATAATGTAATAATTAAATAATACAACAATGCATAACAGAACCATTTGAAGAATATTCAGTACAAGACTTGTATTGTGAACAGAGAAGATCTAATTCATTATTATCACAAATATAACTGGCAGGAACCTGCATAATTTACATAGAACCAGTGACTACTTGTTGAATTATTTTTTGTTGAACCTCATGTCACGCTTTCTTTATTTAATAAATAAGGACAGAACCTATGAGGAATCCTACTAATTATTAATAAGTTAATACTATTGAATATTACTGTGCTTCTAATTGGGCTCTCTACAGTATGTTGCACCACTACATAACTTCTCTTTCCTACACACCCTATCTGTATTTGATATTTTGTATAAAATGGTAAAGAGTACCAGTTGGAGTGAAGCTGAGCATGCGCTTGAGTTCTGAGGGCCTGGGTCTCTCCAGCTGGTCATGGAGTGTGATGTTCTCCTCTATCAGTGCGTGGATTGTATCCTGTAGTTCAAAGTCTGCCCGCAGGGACCAGCAGAGTCAGCAGCATCAAGAAAAGCACCGCCTCTTAGTCCACTATAGCCACCGCAGCACACAGCCTGTCTACATCTTTCACAGACACCACATCCTTTTCTCCGCACCGTATCTAAAATCCCACAAGAGTGCTTCTCTGCAGAAATGATTGGTGCTGGACATTATCAGCTTAAAGTCAAGGGAGGTGACAGCAGTTCTGTCTTTCCAAAGCTATGATAAGCCATGTGGCTACAAATCTATCCACAATGTTTCAATTAGTGCTACAGCAAGAGGTCATATTATGTCAATATGATCAACTTCAAAATGAAATAATATATTAAAATTAAGGGTGGTATTAAGAACTAGGTTTCAGTTCTCTAGAATTTATGTAAAATTATCAAAAAATATGGATAGAAAGGGAGACATTGTCCAGGACAGAGAAATAATGTAAGATGAGATTCTTTTGTTTAATTATTGCAGACCTGAAACCAGGTGTTTTCAGGTCATCAAATATTTAAAACCAGAACCCTTTTGACAAGCATAAAAATTGTTATTGTTGTTATAACTTGAATTGTGTAGATTTAACTTAACTTGTAAATAAATATGTGGAGTTGATCTGCAATTTTTTTTTTAGCAAATGTACAATGAATTTCACAGGAATTAGGTCAGTAAAACTGAGTGCCCACTCTATCACCATATTTCCAGCCACAACAGCAAACCATTTACATCTGAAAACAGGCAAGATTTAACACATCACCACTGCTTAAAACTGTACTGCTTGCCAGGAATTTACAACCCGTCCAAGTGCAGTATGTCTTTTCCTAGTTGACCAGCAAATTACACAAATTGTGCATCTTCTCATTTTTAACCCTGACTTAACTTCTTCACATTGAGCAGACTGTATTGACCTTACCAGGAAGTTTTGCTCATATACATTTTCTGTGACAATTTAGCAGTAAATACTGGGAATAAGTTGATCATTACTATGTGAAATGACCGTGGTCATATTTGGGACATCACAGAACACAGAAACCATGATGTAAACCAAGACCCTGGGACAAGACTCGACAATGTGATGTTTTTTTCCAAACAAAAAAAAGCTTTTATTTATTTATCAAGTGTACTAGTTTATGCTGTTCAGCAGCCCTGGTGCGCTTTCTTCTGACCACAACAGGCTTCTGGCTCTTCAGAATGGCACTGGCATGAGGCAAGTTTAGGGGAAAAAAAATACACCTTCAAATTATGTTGTGATGGTTTGTTTGAATTTGAGATTTTGCCATCCAATTACAGCCCACCATGCGAGGTCCTTCCTGTAATTTGTCTAAGTAATGAAAGCCCAGGCTGTTGAGGGTGGCGCGGAGTTCTGTTGATGGTGATCTTCTCGAGAACCGAAGGTTTGTGCTGGACCTGTGTAACAAGAGAACAGGCATTCAAGTACAGTAGTAATAATGATCTAAAACAACAACCAACCTCAGCCACAAACACCTGAGGTTACATAAATCTGCAAGAGCAGAGCGATTCACCTGATCCTTACAGCTCAGTTCGTGTTAGAATATTCCAGGAATCAGTGAGTGCAGATGTGAATCCTTGAATTCCTGCCTGCGACCCCAACCTAAACACTGTCTGATCTGATTTGACTTCTGCAATTCAGACTATGAACAACTCTTTGAATCACTTTGAAAGGGAAGTATTTGACCCAAGAAAGCATCTGGACAAAATATAAAAAGTGTCTGCTGTCCCTTAACAATTTAACAATTTCAATAATTTTCCTTCAACAGAAAAAAGACTTGATGACATTTAGACAAGCTGGCAGTTTGTCAACTCCATAGCTTAGTGTCATGCAGTATTGTTTTCCTATGGAATCATGTGATCAACAGACAAACACAGCCTCCGCTTCAACAGTCTGTGATCATTCGGATCCAATGTTTAAAAATATCTTGGTTTCTATATTTTATTTATATCCCTTGAATTGGATCAAAAACATGTTTATCCTCTCTGTCAGCTGTCCTTGTGAAAGATTACACTTTAAGGCAGAAGAGGGATACGTCAAGTCACATACTGTAAGCACTTGGTCAAATAAAGCATTCCCATCAGTGCACAAATGTTTGTAATTTGGCTGGTCTTCATTATTTTACGAAAAATTTAATGAAGAGTGCTAAACGCAGGCATTGAGTAATGAATTTTTGACAACACAATGGGCCGTGAAGCCTCACTGCACTCTCTTTATTTTGCCATCACTAATATTAGTAACCATTTAAGTGATTAGAAGTCCCATGAATACCAGGTGAAGCCAGTTTGAGAACCCACACATGCACATACAGGAAAAAACATGGAATGTCTATGACAGCAATCATCATGTATTTACCTGCACGCTTCTTCAGTACCTATTAACGGTTCCTTGCCATCGGCCGCTGGCTGCACACCTACAGTCTTCTAGCACCAAAACCGCTAGCTGGAAAGAGTTCCTGGACTGCGTGTTGGGCCCTGTCACAATGGATTAAATTTGGATGACCACTGAAAGCTTAATTTATGACAGTTGACAAAAAAACTTAACACTTAAGACTGAGGTTCCATGGCGTTAAGTCTATGCTGTGTCCCAAATGTACAGCACATACCAACAGTATGCTGTCAACACTACTCATTGAATGTTGTATGTATTTTGCAGGCAGCACGCAAAATCAATGTAGTGTAAGGAATCACAGTGTGTGCTAGCAGACATTAAAATACCACTACCAATTAAACTTCTCAAGGAGAATACTTCTATCACTGTTCCAAGCTTACTGTGAGTATGTCCTCCTTCCTTTGAGCAGGGCAGTAAAGGACATGAGGACTGACAATCAACAGTAAGCTACAACAATCAGTCAACTGTCAGAAGACTGAATACTTTAGAAGATGTTTCTTGAACGCTAAGAGACTAAAATGGACACTTTTCACTGTTGTCAACTTATACACCAGTACTTTGTCACGCAAAAACTGTCAAACTAATCGATGATAGAAATTATTATTTACAGCCCTAGTCGACTGTTATATCACTAGTAATACTGTTAGGACACAGTATGCTTATGTCTGGCGGTGGTGTAAGTTACTTACAGTGCTGTAGGTCTGTCCGTCTCTTGATGAGAAGCTGGGCAGTTCCTGATGACCATCCACTGCAAATGGGACGACATGATGAACCTGACAAAACAGGACCACGTGTTAATGAATTACACTTGACAGGTTACAGACGAGCTTGAGACTATTATCATGGAAGCCAGCATTACGTGTCTGCTGTTTTCTAAAATTTTATTTTCGGTAATCTGCAGGAGTGGATGTATTAAGAGCCAACGCTACAATACAGTAGACATTTAGAATGCATTTGTACTTAAATCTAGAAGGCACTGAGCTGCTGTTTAAATACAGTTTAGTTTTCAAACGTTACCCACGGTCAGCATCACTGATGAGCCCACCAAGGATGTGTTCACAAAGATTTAATTCATTTTCTACACCTTTACAGGGTCATTTATCGCTACATTTAATGTATAACAGTCAACAAAACAATACATTTGTTTAGAGTCTAAATAGAAGTAGGAGATAAAACAAACCAACTTTAATGACCGGCTATTAGCAGCTGAAGTTACCACGTTACCTTTAGCGGAGGAAGAGGACCGAGGGCGGAAACCACTTACGGAACTCTCTGTCTGAGATCCTTGCGCTAAAGTCACCTGTTTTGGCGAAACATTATCGCTAAAGCCTATATTTTCTACATATATAAGTATATATAGAATATTCATTATCTTTTAGTAGCGTTTTTGAAGTGTCAGATGTCGTACCAAATGAATGTCATTCTATGGAGTACTCAGTTATCTTCAAGCTCAGCGGTGGAGGAACACGTTCGCGCTGTTCTCTGTGACAGCCTGACGTCGTAACTGTGCGCCTGGTGTTTATATAGAGAGTTATCAAAACCGCAGGCATCAAATACCATCTGTTCTAGCCTCAAACACAGGAGAGTTATTTCTTAGACTACAGCATAACCCATCCGGAGAAGACAACGTAGTTGAAGACGACTACTGCAGTTAAATGTGCAGTTTTGGGCGTCGGTTTAGTAAATTTTGTAGATGAATGCTGGTGTGATTAGGAAGATGTGAATACCACAGTTGTTAGAGGTGACAATCACCTGGAAAACTGCTCATATTTTCAAAGCCGCATGACAGGTTGGAAAGGTATTCATTGTGATGGATGAAGAGGAAGATCTGAAAACACTCTGGTGAGCAGCTGTAAGCACTGGATTTACCCCAACACAAAGACACTGCTGGGAAACTCACAGGTGAGCTGGACTTGAATTGGCTTATGCGACTTGAAAATACCACTTGAAACCAAAGCTCAAGTCTGCCTGTGTTCCAGGTTGCTGGAGCCGCCAGGTCCTGTCCAGTCAGATGCTGCAGGACGAGGCCATGCTGACTGCAGCTGTGGAGAATTTCAGAACCCCTGCAGCTGGAAAAAGGAAACCCAGGTACAGGAATAGCAGGAGGGGCCACACCTCATCTCCCTAATCCATCATCCAAAGACTAATTTTAGAGAGTATGTCACATGTCCTAATTTCTGAGCTTTCAGATGCATTCCTGTAGAGGAGTGAGGTAGCTTAGATGCTGTTATATCATTTAACTGCCAGAGGTGTCACCATGAACTATAGACCCACCTTCATGAATCTTTGACTCTAACTTTGGGTTAAAAGTATTATTTTGGGAGAGTATGTTAGTATATGTGGATGGTGTATGTCAGACCTCAATTACGCCAATTATGCGGAACTTATTTGAGTGTCACCCACCTTTAAAAGCCATATATTCTCACCCTTGCAGCAGGGGTGACGTGTAGGATGAGGTGATGATGTGCCCATGTCCTCTGACTCCTCCTCGGGGAGCAGCTGTTTGAGCTGGTGGACATCTACAACACCGCCACTACAGAAAATCACAGGCAAACCTTCCTCCACCTTTATGTTCACTAACCTTATGAAACAGTGAATCAGTCATTTTTTTAGAACATTTCAGCTAAACTCTCTCTACCAGTCAGTGTGCTCTAATGAAGTGGATTTTTCACACAAATCAAGCACCTGTTCAGTTAAATTTTGCCACAAACAGATGTATAATGAAGTTATCTTTCAAAGCAACTTACATAATAGCGTTGGGTCACCCCAGTTTATTTTTATCATTTTTGAAACTTGTTACATTCATGTCCCCCTCTGAATTAATTATGATTACTGCAGGATCCCATAGCTTTTCATCTAGTGCCACCCACTGTCAAAATCTGTGTCTTTGTCCAACACTTAGTTTCTGATTAAATGCCTACAAAGCATTATTGTGTTTAGTGCTATTAAGCAAGAGTCATCAGAGCATGTTGCCAGAAAAGGAGTATTTAGCTCAAAAGCACCACTGTACAGCCCACTTAGATGCAGATTAACGATGAGCAACTAGTGTGTAATGTATTAAAATATGGTTCCTTCTTTACCACAGGAATGCTTTTGAGCACGATAAAGAGGCAGAAGTTTTAAACCTTCTTTCAGATCCAAAACTGCTGGAGAGCAGGTGACCTCGGCCTGAAGACATCAGTAGTATGTGACTTATTCTCGTTTATAGAACACGCTTTGTATTTTGCTTCATAAGGTCATAATCACACATTCATATCCATTTCATTTCTATGTTAAAGTGGATTTTCTTACATCTTCAGCCTAGTCATAGTGCTTCAATTTTGCAATTTAAAACATACAAAATAAAAAGAATCAAATAAGAGTCAGTATTAATGTACCAATTCCTGTTTGTATGGTGTCTGCTGCTTCCTTTTCAGGCAGAACGAGGAGACAGACATCAGTGACTCATCAGATGCTGACGACACAGAGAAACCGAGAAGCTCTTCACTGGTGGAGGAGATGGATCCTCTTCTGCAAATGATATTACAGGGTGAGCCGTGCTCTCTTTGGCCACTCATTACAACGATTTTATAAGATATCCTTTATTAGTCCCACAATGGGGAAATTTAGAAGAAATTTACGCCATAAATTTATGTAAGCGAATTAATGATATTTTGTTTGTGCTGGGCTCGATCTGCTACCTATCTGTAGGTGCTGCTGGAGATGGACACAGCTGCCTCCAACAGCTGCCCAGTGACCACACAATGCTGGAGGTCGTCTAGAAGTACGTTACACTGGACACTTAGAACTGAACTCTACCAAGAGGACAACAACTTTTCTAGAATAATATTAATCATTGCCGATTTCAGATAATATACTGCCAAAGAGATAAATACATCATTTACAGACTGCGAATATGCCATCATTATATGACCAACAACATTATTTTATTAATAACTGAAGGTTTGTAGAGCCTCCTCCAGTTGAAATGAAGTTGATATTACCGCTTTGGGCCGTGGGTGTTCACTTTGTTAAAACATGATTGCTTTCTCAGATAAAAGGACAGCACAATTAGTGCCAGTGTCAAATGTAAGATAAAACAATATCAGTGTTGCTGCATCTGGGAGCTGGACCTCCAAAACCAAGAGCACGAACTATTAAGGTTTACGAGAAGAAAAGTTGGCTGTAATGGAGGATTTACTGGTAAGGCTATAAAGTGCGCTATGCAAGTGCTGCCAACAGTCATGCTAGAGATGAGATAACGTATGCTTGGTTTTTGTTATCAAACTGTATCTATAATGATGTAACTGTTGGTGAAATGTCTTGCTAAACTTATATTGTCCAGATATTGATTTCCATTGCCTGTCCCACACACAATACTAATTTAATTCTTGTTGAGCTTTGTCATTTTGATAATAAGTTCTTAATATCAGTCAGTTGGGGCTTTTTGAATCGCATCTGCAAAAAAAAAGACCAGTTTCATTGGATTTTTTGCCTCCCAGCCGACATTTAGACTTTCTCAGGTACAGATACTGCCAAGAGATTTAACAATTTCTAATATTTAATGTGTCGTTTATTTTGTAAAATTGAAAATTCATGAACTAGTAGATATTTTCATAGTGCCACAGAGCGCAAAAAATACCTTTTAGATATTTTTGTTTTACTATTTATTTATAATATACGTGCTTATATTGATGAACCTAAAACACTGGGCAAAATAATGCGACACTCTGAAACAAAAGGACCTTTAAAGTCAACCTGATGTCTACAAAATCATTGAATCAGAAACATTTGGGATGACAAATGATTGAATTGGAAAAAAAAAGAAAAAAAAATTGTGTAAATTAAAAATGACAAGAGTCTTAAGAGTGTACTAGCTCTCATCACAATTTAGATAAGCACGACATCTGCAGAAGCGCCAATACAAATGATCAGAATATGAATCATGTCAACTTGGACAATCATAAGGCAATGCATTTTGTCAAAGCTATTCAGAAAACTTAATTGCTCTCCACACACACAGTCACACACACGTTTTTTTGGCTTCATAGCTCAGCAAATACAATCAACTGATATAAATATTTGGATAGATTAATTTTTAGCGATATTTAAATGCAATTTGTAATCCTGATCCCTGCTGTTCCAGTACCCTCATTTTCGTTGATACACTGTCAAATTTCAGGAGGAGAAACTGCCTAACTTGACTTAAAGACCCTATACATCTTCAAAGTGAAGAGTTATTGATGTAGGAGGACATTTAAATAAATATCTGAAACTGGCAGCATCCCTAACACTGCAGACTTCCCCTCCAACTTCAAGGAAGCTGCTTGAGTCTTTCCCAGGCAATCCAAATATCCTTCCAATGACCGGAGGCTTACTGGAGGAAAGCAAACGACACAGCAGACGATGCACTATTGGACAATTCATTACACAAAATGCTATCTCCAGTTGATGACACTGGAAGAGCTGCGCAGTGCACGTATAAATCTGATAGAACGGTATGAAATTCTGTGTGCCACTTTTCTATCCATCACGACACAGTCAATCAAACAAACATGGACATTTGGACTTTAGACACAAGGGAACCTAAAACAGGACCTGATGACCATTTGTTGCATTTGAGGGAAGTTGACAGCTTAGGGAGGAGCAAACGACGACACACTAAATTATGCCTACATGGACATACAGTTTGTGTATGAACTAATCCATGGATTCACTTTTATGTGTGTTAAACCGCATATACAACTGTCTGTGTGTTCTCTGTTTGATGCAGGAATAAGCCTTCAAGGAGAGACGCCCGCCTGTTAAAAAACACACCAGTGACAGTTACTGAACTAAAGGAAAAGATGACAGAGTATAAGCTGTTTAACAAAGACTGACATGATGGAGACAGATTTTGCTCCTCTTAGGTGCAGCAAAAGAAGGGTCCCAAGACAGAGAGCAGTATGTCCATGTGCTTCCTAGGCAGGATATCACGAATCCAACAAGCCTGTCATAATCTTCTGCAAGATGATGTTCACTTCAACACTGGTACTGGGCGCTGACCACCCAAACCACCGGAGCGGAGCCCACCTCCTGCTGGTGCACTTGTCTGAGGAAAAGAGAAAACACCAAAGAAAGATTATTATCAAGGAAAAGGGAAGAAAACAGGGGGGCTCTTAGAATGAATTTCATCTCCTTTTACCTGTGCAAACTGTGCAGGGTTTAAAAGGTGACACCTCCTGTGGGTGCGTTCCTGCAGGATGACTTGCAAAGCACAAACAGAGTTATTTATTACAGGCACAGAGTGCCACTACTTCTACGGCAGAGACAGAGGAGAGGATACCCTAATGCCAAGTAATGTTTTGACAATATTCAAAAATGAAGCAAAGGAAAATGGAAACGTAAGGGCAAGAGGATCAATCACAGTGAGGCAGCATTAAACCACACTGTTTCACTTATTTTAGTAACCATGCAAGCTTAATGGTGGGGTTAATGAAGCGATGTGCCCCTATGACATCAAGCAATGGGGTCGCCTGTCAAGTCTCCATACTTCACTTGATTTATGAGATCTAAAGTTTCTAGCGACTCTCAGGTGAAGTGGATGATTCACTAGCAAACAAGACCTTTAGAGTCTGTAATATGCCAGCAGCCCAGAGGCACTAGAGAAAAGGGGATTATGATCACTAAATCAGTGGACTTCAATCAAATTCATATAAATGAGAGTATGAGCTAATGCCAGTGTGGCTATAAAATAAGTTGTTTTTGTTGTCTATAACAGATAGAGAGTTAAGTTGGTTGAGACAGCAGGCAGGTGAGCAGGCAGGACATCCTGGCTAGATGGCAGCAAAGCTTCAGGTAAATGATGATGCTGCCACTAGTGATGTAGTGAGCTGGGTGGGGTGAGCAGGCAGGGGTGAGGGCAGTTGGGGTGAGAGTGGACCATTTGAGGCCCAGCTAGGAGGTACCTGGTTAAATGTTGACCATCACAAGATAAAGAACCCATTGAGCTAGAACGGAGAGCTAAAACAGCAGGTAGAGGGAAATAAACAGTAGACAAAGAAAACAAACAAACAAACAAAAAAAACACAAGCCCGTGACAATAATTTCTATGAATTAGGGATTAGATTTGTTTCACTATCCACAGTTCAGAAATGAAAATAAATCAGTTTAGAAAATTATGGTTCTGAAAAAACAGAGATATGGACAGAATTAGATTTTAACAGCAAATGGAACAGAGAGTTTACATTTCATCAAGGCTGCGACGAAAGTATGATTATGAGGAAAGATTTTTGCTGGGATATGCATGCATTCTCGTGTTCTTTCACCCTTTTGAATAACTTACATTCATACATAAAAAGCAAACTGCACGCACTGGCTGTTAGGTGCTCTATATCATGTTTCAGTGGTGGTAAGATGGTACTATGGTAGCTACAGCATTTGACAAAAACAGTTTCTCTTACCTCCCCAGACTGTGAGCCATCAGGCATGGAGGACCCTGGGCAGGCGGTAACAACAAGTGGTTGAAACATCGAACAGGTTAAAGAAAACGAACTTTCATTAGATCAAAGCACCATATTTAAATCTACACTGTATTTCCAGCATTAGAGCAGCAATATGAAAGGTTTTTTTTTTAAACATTAGGTTTACCTGTGGGATAGCGCTGGTGTTTGGTGAATTCTTACCCTGATGTCCTCCTCCGCTGCCTCCAGAGGTTGTTGATCTAGAGCTACATCAGGGATAGAGAAAATATTTTACTTCTTCATCTGCAGCCATCAGGTAGTTGCTTGTGACTATAATGGCACACATAATCTAATAAAGCCATTTTAAAAGGTCCAGGTATCTATTTTATATATGACACGCACTCCAAGTAGGCACAAATAGGTTAGTGGCATGCATGGGCATTGTGCCAGAGAAAGATGTCTGCTGGAGCAGGAGCTTGTCCACTGGTTTAGCAGTTCCCCATTGGGTTCAGAACATCCACGTATCTACTCTTAGAAAAGCCTGAGAAAAAACAGAAAGACGTAAGAGTGACAAGAACCAGAGCAACAACAGTGACTAATTTATTAAACAATAACTATATCGCTTTTAGCTTCCAACGCCAGTGAATAACCTTCCACTCCCACCCGCTTTCCTGGAGAATATGTTGACAGGAGGACCACTGCTCGGGGTGCAGCAGGCTCCAGGGCCAGGCAGCACGAGCCATCTTGGGGAAGCCAGAGGAGGTGGCGGAGGGGCCATTTCACAGATTAAGGACCACATCAACTACACTATAAAACTTTCAGTTTCAGTAGCTCAATTTAGAGAAAGACAATCTATTAAAAAATATAGACCAATTTAAAATAATTACAGACCTCTCCTCCCCAGGCTCGCTCGTCGACCCATCTCTGCTTCTTTCTTTTCATCCCACAATAACTAAGATAATTAAAACAACGTGATATGTAAAAAATAGATTAACAAAACCCAGAACAACAAATGTCAAACTGAGCAGACGCAGTTAAATAAGACACAGGCCAGCCTATCGCATAGATTTGTTTTTGTCATCTGGCAAGGGCCTCATTCTTCCCTAGATCCAGCCCAGCCAGCCACCAACACCACTCACTCTGTGTGTGTAAAAGAAAGGAAAATTACAGACTACTAGTGAATATCAGGAACACTAATAAAAGATTGAATTTTATTATGAATATGCGAACCTCTTCGAGAGTCTTTCTTGACTTTCGGCCTCTTCTTTGCGGGGTTGTTCCGTAATTGGAAGGGGCGGAGGTGGAGAGGCCTGTTTGACAGCTGAGTTGCTACGCTCTTCCCGCAGAGTGAGTGGGAAGACTCAGAGGTGGTGCGGAGCGCGCCCTGAGCCTGTAGAACGCAAAGCACTGATAACATCTTTCTTGACCTTTTGAAGAGAGAGCTTGTTTCTGGGTTGAGAATAACTTGCAAAACTCTTTGACTGGACAGGCCTCTTTTCCATTTTTTTTTTCCATTTAAAAGAAGAACTTCACACACACACACAGACATTGAGTATTTTACAGTTTGTAAATGACACAAACTCACCATATGTACTGAAGATTGTGAAGTCCTTGATCTCTCCTAGGACCCTGGGGAAAGAAAGACAAATGTAAACATCTAGTAAACAACAGCAATGGCAACTTAATGGAGATTTTTAGTTCAAATAGATGGATACTGACCATGTTAGCCATGTGGTCATAGAAGTCCATCTGAGGTGTGATTTGCTTGTGAGAGGATGATATTGGCTGGGCAGGCTGCATCTCAGGGGCCTCTGGAGTGGGTGTTTCCATATGTGGCATATGCCCAGAGAAGGGGCATGTGCTGAGTATCTGGGGAAGGGTGGTTCATCTACAGGTGAATGAGGCACCTGAGGGGGCATATGTGTGGTGACATTTGGCCCATTTGAGGAGGCTGAGGCTGCTGATGGGCCTGGATACATTTCCTCGGCGGGTCGTGTTGAGGCTGGAAGGGAGGAGGGCAAAGCCAGGATCCTGTGGAGGCAGCTGAGACGGGATCTGGCCTGGTGGTCCGTGGGGGCAATTGCAGAACTGGGCATATCACTGGGGTAAAGGCTGAGGTGGGGCCACCCTCTCTGAAGGACAGATGTGGAGCGAGTAAGGAGAAGAGATGAGCTGGGTATTTGAGATGATGAGCACTATGTTGAACACAAATACGCACTCTGAGGCATCAGCTGCACCCCCTGTGGTGGAGGCCCAGGCAATAATGAGTTCATTAGTGGGTTGTTGTGGGGTGGGCCATCCATCTCCAGTATGCTGCAAGGTTCAGGTGGACTGGGCTGGTCTGGCCAGAGCTGGGGCTGCTGCACTGAACTGTAGGAGTTGTCTAGTCTGCACTGCAAGTAATCAATTCCGCTTCCAAAAAACAAGACAAGAAATACACAGTTGTACACAACAGTTTTTTTTTCTGAAGTCCTTTAAAAATTTAAAGGGCAAAATGCTTAATTCTAGCCCATTTCAAGTTATACTAAGAATAAAGTCGTATCACATTGAACACGCTCACTCTGAATAGCACAACTACAACAAATTCCATTATTTTTAATATGTTTTGTTTTACATTTGCATACATGACTGTGAATACATTCCCCACCTCCTCACCCTGGATCTGTCCATCCAGTGTCTGGAGGAATCAGCCATTCAGGTTCATTGAACAACTCTGCTCAGGCTTCTCCTTTAGTTGAGGATCGAAGAACTTAGCTTTTCAGAAATCTGTCGATGAACATTAAATGTCATTTGTCAGATTCCAAAAAAGCTGATACATATCTGTAATGATTGAAGAGAGGATGTAGAGAGGAAAGACAAGAAGAGAGTGAGTGCATACCCAAGGATTTGGCTAATAAAAAACAGGGGAGAGTAGAGACGGCTGCAGTATGAGGACTGTCCCGAGATAATCATTAGTAGTGGAAGGCCTGAGCAAACAGGCCTGCTCTGCGCCAAACGGCATGCATATCAACTTGAACACCTAATAAGAGACAATATGAGCAGAGTGCAATGTTATTACTGCAGTATCATCACGGTGGACATAATTCTACAGTTCATTCATTACTTAGTAAGTATATACAACAGAAAAACCTACCTGGAAATTGGGCAGTGAGCAGGGCAGGGAGCCCAGAGATAGAGCATACCACGCCTTCAGTCCTTTGAATAGCTTCATTGGTTGCAAATTGGTAAAGGCAACCAAAGTGAAGAGCGAAGATATGTTTTATGCAAACTGTGATGTGTCAAAAGATCTGTTTCGCCTACTGCATGTGATCTGTCTCAAACCTGTGATTGAGCCAATCAGAACCATCTTGGTGTGCTTCTTGTAAACCCCAGACCAACTTGGGCCATCAAGTAGCAGAAGTGCAGCATCAATCAGCCCCTTGGAAGCTGCTACACAAAAATGAGTGCATACAGAATGTGAGCTACTGTGGCTATGTAAGAATTAAGACCCCTTTTAGTTCAGTGCAGTGAGTTAATGCTTTGATGGCATCCTACCAAGAGTGTCATGGTGGTGATGGTGCGGTATCCAGGTCCAGGGTGTGTGAGGTTAGACAGCACTACACAGGTGAGGGCGCGTCAAATTCTACCCTCCTCCACAGCACCATGAAGACAACATAACTTCAGTGGCAAAACATGCAGGGACTGTTATAGCTATGCAACATCTTCTGATAACTATAAAAAAATAATGAGGGCTTAAAGAGAGAAGGCCAAAGCAGTACTTACAGTGGCTGAGCGAGGCATCTCCCAGACATCAGCTGAAAAGAATGGGTCTGGAGAGGCTGATTGGCAAACTGTTGGCAAACCCAACAACAAAGACAGAAACATTTAAATGTTGTATCTATAAATATGTAAAAAAGAAAAAAAAGCACAGAATAAAGGTACAGCTGAGCTTATGTCACAGCTTAGTGGTACTTTTACCTTGTCATGACACGTGCATGTGTCCCAGGTTGTCCATCTACTGGCCAACAGCAGGCGTGGCCCTAGAGACCTCCCTTTCATAGCTGCTTCTGCACCCTATTCCACAGCGGTGGAGCACATTTCACTTACTCAGATAAGCTGAAGCTGGGAATGAGCTGAATGAAATGACAATAATACAGTTAAAGAGGGAATTTCTCTTACCTTTGGCGGCCAAACAGCAGCAGCCCCTGAAGCGCTTGCTCTTGCCTACATTCTCTGGGACAGTCAGCGAAGGTGTTGATAGAGAGAGCGTCCGCCCCGCCCTCCTGCCTGCTCGTAAGCAGTGGTTCATTGTTAAAATCTATCAAGTTGGCTTCATTAGGACTCTGTCTGCAGCCAAACAGAGCCATGCTCCTTCCAGCAAGAGGTCAGCGATGTCCGTGCCTACCACAGTCTTAAGGGAAACAAGCAAGAAGAGTATGATGACGAGAAAGCTGTTTTGCAAATATTTGAAATCACATTCTGCTTTCAGTTCTCTTTCTGAGATTCCCTGTTACATCTGCAGTTCTACCCCATTCTGTCTACAGAGTTGGCATAATGAAGTCCCACAGCAGAGGGCAGAGTCCCTGTCCAAGAGGTTGTTGTCACGAGAACACCCAGTGCTTTGTTCTGGAGAACTTTATCATCAACCTATGGGTCTCCTCCTGATGAACAGAATGCAAGAAGTGAGAGACAGGTTAGGAAGTGACTATCCTCTATGCCATAGAGCTCATATGTCTAAGAACCATTAAACTGCTCCTTCATTATGATGAACATTCTTTTTTTTAATACACATATTGGGTTCCGCTGCAATGAATAATGCAAAAATCAGTAGCCACAAAATAGTCCCCATACCCCGTCTGAGTAATGTTTACTACATATTACAGTGCCCAGCTGTTTCAGGAAATTAAATGAACTCTATAGTCTTGACTAGTTTTAAATATTTATGTCTTAGGAGGAACAAATGGTTTTGGAGCTGACTGCACAGATGTTGGGGCAGTCATAAAAATGAGAGAAGGACTAATACACTGTTGTCAAAAATAGAGAATACTGCTAGCCTCATCCCTTTTAAGTTATGTCTCTAAGCTATTGTGATGGATAAAAAGGTCATTGAATACACATACTCAACAAGAGGTCCAGGGAAGGCTCAGAGTTCTGCCTGATCTAAGAACTTGCATGGTCTATAAACACAAATGGTTTGAAATACAACTTTACATCCGTAGAATATTGTGTAAATACTGACCTGACTTGACAAAAATATCATATTTGTCCCGGCAGGTTCTCTTTTGTTAGCAAGGTTCAATGTTGAAGCAGTGCAGTTGAGGGAAGTTTATTCGTTCTGTTTTTCCGCTGAGGGACACCAGAATATTGATGATACTTAACAATTTATGACATCAGTGTAATAACAACACTGGCACCAGATTAAATTCCTTCTTGGATGGACAAGACCTCTAGAAGTAGACTGAAGATGCTGAAATGTAATCCGTTTAAAAAAATATACCTCCAGGTTGTGATATCACCGCAGGCTGCCCAGCTGAGGGAGATTACAGAATTTGAAACCATATGACCACCAGGTCCAAAGCGGGCGCAGAAGGTGGGTATGGTAAACTTCTCTGGGGTTGCAGGCCCAGGGGCGCTAAAGGGAAAAGAGAGAGTCAGGAGTATTTGACTGACCCTGACAAGGACCGCTAGCATGTAGAGACTTTCAGTACTTAAAATGCAGACTGTCTTGAAACTGAGAGCTGTCTACTTACGTTGCTCAGGGGCAATCCAGGTGCTGTCTGCAGTGTACTCAGAGGGATAGAGATACTGGCTGTAGTCTCCGGGACGTGACCAGCTGGGCTTGGGTACTGTGCAGGAGTAGTCCAGCCTGAGGTACTGTAGGTCATAGACTGCTGACACTAAGTCAGGCTGACTCTATATTCGCAGAGGAGGAAGACAAACACCATCAAATAAGAAGAAATATAAATGAAAAGCAAACTCCTATATACTGCTCATACATTTTCAGGACCAACAACACCCAGTGCTAAACTCAGGTTTGAGAATAGCTGCCAGATCAGTAATCTTTAACCAAAGCCTGTACTGCTGAGAGTTATTGGATGATGCGAAGGCCTTGTGTAACTCACAATAGAGTAAGTGTGGGGGGAAATAGAGCAATTCTAGCAAGCACTGCGAGCGGCAAGAGGTTATCTGAAACATCAGCACATACTTTCACTCAAGGTATCATGAGCATAAACACATAAAACATGTGATGCAGCCATTATCAGCTGTCCCATTTTCCAAATATAAGCTACAAGGTTCACATAGATGACTGTCTCAAATTCAAGAATTATACAGAATGAGGCCGCTGAGAAGCAGGAAGGATCATGGACTTCTTAAGAGCATACACAGTACAGAGTAAATGCTACAGGGTACAAGTGAGAGAGCAAACCACTAGCTGCATGTTGGCTGCACCTCAAAAGCAATGGTAAACCATAACAGAACAACATCCCTTTAAACAATAATTTCACATTTTGGAATATAGACTTATTCACTTTCCTGCTCAAAGATAAATGAGAGGATCAATACCACTCTCATATGTATCAATATAAAAGTTGTTTCAAGTCTGTATGCTAAGCAAAGATGACCAGCTGCTGGCTATAGCTTCAGATTTAGCAAGAAAGTGAGTAAGCATATTTCACATAATGACAAACTATTTCCCCTTTTTTGAGAGCAGGATTGATGAGGTGTACGAAAGAATATGATGTGAGAAAGAATACAGATTCCAGAGAAACACATCTGTAGTAAAAGAAGGTTCTGAGTTGTTCATGTGCAGGAAACTCATAATGAATGTTAAACACATTCCCACACTTTCCAGCTCATTTCTGACATTCTGAAACTCAAACACAATTTACAGCTGCTCCGTGAGGCAAACACATAGTCTCAACTCGTTCTGATGAGCATTTTATGCCAAATACCTAAAATCCAAATAAAGCCCAAATCAAAACCATAATCTTCAGAACACTTAAATGTAGCAGTTTCAATGTGTTAAAATTAGCTTAATGGCAGTGTGTAATGCCACCCATTAAGGTATATCAGGGAACTGTGACAGCTTCAACAAGACCAGCACTCTGTACAACTTACAAGATTAACAGTAATGAAAATCAAACTATAATGAAAGCAAAACAAAGCAAACAAAGATATACCACAATGTCAACAGGAAACAGGAAAAGGGAGTGTGGTATAATAAGATCACAGATAAAGCTGATTCAGGAGCAGAGACAGAATAACACAGCATTACCTGTCCTGACTGCCTGTAAAGGTTTTGACAACACGTTATGGCTTTATTTGAGTTCATTAATGACCTGTGAGTAAGGTGTCAAAGAAGGGTGGAGGTAGATGTATGACAGCTGAGGAGCAGCATCTTTTGCCTGAAAGCAGGTGCACCACATGCCACTGTGGCTGAGCCAGATAACAGTAACAGGTAATAACACCAGAAAAATCCTTTACCTGTTGTGACCGTGAGCTGAAGCTGCTTCGTCTGCTGTGGTGGCTGTGAGAGCTGTGCACACTCTGTGCCGACTGCTCGCTGTGGACGCTGCGTCGGTCAAAGTCATCGCCATACATTTCTCCACGTCGAATGTAATCGTCGTCAAAACTGGGATCATAACCAGGATAGTACCGCCATCTGGTCATCATAGCCTTCTTTCCTATGAGTAGAACTTAGTGTTAGTAAATGAAATGAATTGAAATGGATAACAGCACATGCAAATAGCCACAGTAACACTGTCTTACACTGATTTACAGTACCTCTGACAAATGTATACTGATGTAATAGCAACCATGCACCAACAGCATTTACAATTTTGAAAAGTGGTATTCTCTGCATACCTGGCAGGATACATATGATTATAGTAGCTGTCTCTGCCTCTGTAGCTGTCATCGTAATTAGACCAGTAGGACTGATCATAGTATCCTCTGCATCGAGGGTCATACTGTCCATAGTTGTATGCTTCCCACAAAAAATATGGAGAGGGAGAGAGAGAGGTTCATATCAAATAGTGTTTATACACACAATTATTACTATGCCTTGTGAATAAATTATTTTACAACAAATTCAGTGAACGAGCAGGGGAACATATGTTCCAATTCATACTAGGAAGTAATCACAGCTTTCAACTCTATGGGTCATACCTCTGTAATCATAGTTCTTGGAGTAATCTGCATAATAATCAGTATAGGCACTTCGCTTTGCTCTGTGGTAATCTTCAGGATAGCCTTGTCTATGGGAAAAAGAAAACAGAAGGTGAGATTCACAGGTCAAGTACCAGAACCATCTAAACATACTTGAGAGAGTTGAAATCTGTTGAAGAAACCTAAAACCTCGATGAGCATATTAACAACTGAAATGAAAACACTGTGACTTTATGTGCCGTGACATCTCATGTAAATGATGGTCTAAGATTGAGAAACAGTTCTCACTGACCTGGATGAGGGCCTGTCAGAGTACTGACTTGCCCTGGAGCTTGGTCGGTCTGGCTGAGGCTCTCTGTACTGGTAGTTTGGATCACGATAAGCTGGAGTCTGCCCATCATATCTCCCATACCAAGGATCTGCTCGACTCCTGTATGAACCATCCTGAGAGATAAAAGTATCAATAAATCTGATCAATTTTTTTATTTCATGATTTCATGCATTTTGCAGTGTAGTACATCTTTACATATAAGTGGTAGACAAATACATTCACAAGCTAGCATAAAAAAACACTTTCCACATACTTGATAATATTGCTGTGCTCTAGGATCCCCAGGTGGGTACTGTCCAGGAGGATAAGGTGTTCTGCTATCCGGGTATTCTCTATAATTACCATAATAGCCACCATACATTTGTCCTGGCACTGGCGGAGGGGGCCCATAGCCTTGTTGGCTACCTGCAGAGGAGGGTGGTCGAGGTGGCTCTGCAGGAGCTGGATGTGAAGACCCTGGAGGTGCTGGTCCTCGAGGCCCTGGGGGGTACGCAGCAGCAGCAGCAGCAGCAGCAGGAGGAGGAAGACCACTCCCTGCAGCCGGCCCCTGTGCTGGAGCTGGATATTGACCGCGGGACGGTGGCGCTCCACTCACCGGAACAGGAGGAGCATCGCCTTGTCCCTGCACTGCGACCTGAGAGTCTGATGTCTTAGAAGGTTCCGTTGGTGGCGGCTGGGTGTTTGCAGCTGCTTGGGAGAGTGCTACTGGTACCTGTGGGTTAGATGAAGGGGTCGGGGTCTGGACAGGGGCAATCCCTTCCATTCTTACTCCCTGCTGAGCATCTTTGGTGACCTGAAGGTAAAATCCATTACTAGAGTGTGGAGACTCATGTAGAGATGAAGGATGGCCAGATGCTTGGTTTTGGGTTTGTGATTGGTGCATAGAAAAATCAAGCAGTTCATAATTTGATGGCTGATTATGATTAGAGACAGTAGCAGTCACAAGAGAAGGTTGTGGATTAACCTGGAGAACAGAGTGGCTGTCTCCAACAACTGGTTGGCCCCTTGAAAGAGGCGCGCGAACTGGCTGAGGCTGGGGCGGAGCTGTGATTTCGGATGTTGCCGCCTCTGTGTTGTCTCGGGTCAGATTGAGCGGACCCTGGTTAGAGGCTGAAGAACTGAAGCTTAATGGTCCAGGGGCAAACAGTGGATTTAGATTAGAGGCTACTGAAGGTGACTGGGGGGTACTGGCACCCTGCCCCTGTGCAAGCGATCTCACAGGTGGGGTTGTTTCCCTAAGGCTACTTTGAGTGGCTGCTTGAGTAGGGGCACTGGGGGGAATCACACTGTAATTTGACACAGGCGGGGCAATCAAAACAGGTTGGTGGAGCGAATCAGACACCAGGAGAGAAGCATATCCCATGTTGCCTTGAGAGTCAGTTGGCTCTGCCTCACTCACCTTTGGTGGGTTCTCTAGGTTCTCTGAGTGCTGCTGTGAAGTTGGCTGGACTCCCCGGGGGGGCTGGAGGTCCAGTGGGCCATCCTCTGGAGGTTGAATAACATCAGCACTGGGCTCTCGTAAAGGGGCAAGAACTGTTGGGGCAGCGGGCGCTAGGAGGATGTTAGTGCCCAGGCTTGTAGGATCATTCTGAGCCCACAGAGTAGTGGCAGGGCTCTCACAGGGCCGGCTGGCCCCAAAAGCACGAGATGAAGGTCGAGAGTGAGAATGAACCACTGGGTGTGTCGGGTGAGGTACGCCACTTCCAGCCACAGCAGGCAAGGGGTGTCCTGGGCCATAAATATTTTCCATATTATCTGGTGGCTGCTCCAGGTTGCCAGGTGTAGAATCTGCACCCCCTTCTGCTACAATTTTAGCCATATCAACTTCAGCAGGACGCACCCCGACACCATGTGAGCGAACAGGTTCAAAAGAGCTGTTAGCACTTGCTTGAAAGATACCAGTTGGTTTGGGAGGGCTAGGTGTGGGAGGCCACATCTGCTCCACGGAGCTCTGTCGTGCACCCATATCTCCAGCTGGAGAAGAGTCAATCTGCTCAAAGTAACCTCCAGTGGCCGCAGACAGGTTAGCATCATCAGTGAGACGAGGGCTTTCCTGCTGAATAAAGGTGCCTACTACTCCCTGTTGCCGACGAGTGCCAGTTCCACTCCCATGGCTCATGTTGCTATAGTTGGATGACACACTGGCAGATCTCATTGGTCTCGGAACAGAATCTGGTGTCTCCAGGTTAGGCCCTGTTTCAAACTGGTCTACTTCATGAGTTGCAGGAGCGGCAGGACTACCATGGGTTTCACTGGGTAATACTTCCTGGTTCGGGATGCACTCCAAATTCTCTACATGGTCGTACTGGGAATCGGGGGCCTTCTGAGTATTTCCCTGTGATGCATGACTGCCATCGTTCATGTATGGCACGTGTGAATGATCTTGAAGAGGAGCTCCTTGATAATCCAAAGGGGCATCTGCATGGCCACTGTGGGTTTGTGGGTTGTTGTGATGCTGAAAGGATCCAGGGATACCATTCACTGCCTTATTTCTGTCTCCAGCCAGTGTTTCCTCATTTTCCACATCATTGTCTTTGAAGAACATTGAGAGTGTACCAGACTCCTGAGAGTATGGGACTGGGGCTGGGGCAGCTGCAGAACTAGGCCCGGGCCCAGAGCTGGACGCATTCTGAGATCCACCAGAGTCAGGCTGGGGCTGAGGATGGCCTGGGCCAGTCCCCATTTGGTGGTAGCCAGAGTCCTGTGGAGGTTGACTGAACCAAGAGTCATGGGGGGCAGAGCTCTGACTAAAGTAACTCTGAGTTTGGAAGTGGGAATTATGCTGCTGGGGCACATTTGGGTCAGGCCATTGAGTACTATGGGGTGTTACAGGGTTCTGGGGAGGAGGGGGAGCCTGGATCTGGGGATGTAAGGGTTGTGTTGGAGGGGTAGGGGTGTTGTGATGGGGCGAGGGGGTGTGGGAGGGGTACATCTGGGACTGTGGGGGCATATTAAAAGGCTGTGGTGGAGGGTCACTAGTAGGCTGGAAGTAGTTCTGAACTGATGGAGGGCGACTCCCGTGATCTGGGGCCCACTGAGAAGAGGAGGTGGTGGGAGGAACTGGCTGGAAGGGCCCAAGTTGAGGAAGTGGCTGTCCTTGGTTAAAAGGTGTCTGACTAGGTGCTGGGGCTGAGGAGACAGGTGGTGGCTCTGTGGTTGGGGGTCCTGTCTGTTCTCTTGAATTAAAATAGCCCTGTTCAGTATGGGAGGATGCATATCCTGCAGGACTTGGAACAGGGAAAACACCAGGGGATGCTGTACTGTGAGGGTTGAACAGTGTCACCCCTGGCAGAGACGATGGTGGGGGACCAGGAGGAGCAACTGGGACATCCTCCAGTGTCTGTGGCTGTGGAGGCAGCCCTCCACCAGCCTGAGAGTACATGGTGTTAGGTGGGGCTTGCATGGGTGGAGGGTTGCTGTTCGGTATTGTTGGGAGACCACCTGCAGCCATAGGGGGAGGCGCTCTAACAAAAGCAAAAGGGTCTGTCATGGGTTGAGCAGCAGGTGGCATTGTGGCAGTAGCTGCTGCTGTATGCTTGTGAGGTCTGGTCCTGCGGAACATATTGGGCCCAGAAGGTGGAGGGCCAGAGGCTCCTGGAGGTCCAGTCCGTGGAGGGGGCTGCATGGCCACAGAGCTAACGGGTCCGAGGACCAGGTCACTCTAGTAGAGGTCACTGAAGAGACAGAAGTCAGGCGAAGCTGAGTAAAGAAAAGCAAAAAGGGAGTGGTTAACAACAGCTACACATGCCTCTTTGATGGACTTTACCACACCTTTGTTTGTATAATAATCTGTGATCCTATTTAAACGAAAGGTACAACGTGGCAATTTCTACATGTGCCCTAAGATGCTGCTAGGGATTAATACATTAAGTACAGTACTGAGCAGAACAACTCTGGTGTGCTCTGGGCATTTCTGTAATTTCATATGAAAAACAATGGGGAAAAAAACTCATGCCACAGATGAGAAGAAAATATCCTTCATATGAAAGTAGATTTGTTTTGCGTGTTTCAAAATCAGCATTCAAAACCAAAGCATTCTTGAGTTAATATCACTGAACCCAGTGCACTGACTTAGTCATTTACAATAAATGAAATTCTTAATTACACCTGCTTTTGAATTAGAGACAGCTTTTGCCAAGAGGTTATTCTGAACGAGTTGGCCTCTAGTAACTACTACAACAAGACCGCATGGTGCCACTGAAATTACAGTTGTTCCTTGGATTGTGTAAGGACGAAAACAGCTAATCTGGTAAAGATAAAGGGGACGCTGATCTTATGATTGAACTTTTCTAAACAGGAACTCGCCCATGTAACTGTCACCGAACAAGTGTTTAATGTCCTGCTGCTAGCGTGTGCACCTTACTGTTTTTGTTGGTAACGTTTGTTATCAGCAAGACTGTAATAAAATACAGACAAATACAAAGCATAAGATAGTGAGACTATTGACTGGTGAGATTTAACTCTCAGATACAGACACTGTCTATCTGTCAATTGGGAAGTTCAGGGAAGCTAACACTGACCGACACCGAGTATTTGACATGTTAGAAAGGGAGATCGATAACAGACAGAGCTAGCAGGCAAGTAATCCTGGCCAGATGGGCACTCCAAACGTGATCCCGGATCTTTTCAAGCGCCCCGGGTTATAATTTCACCAAGGACTGTTGCAAGCCTGTGGGCTAACGTTAGCGCCGCCGAAGTGCCAACTTACCGACAATCAACATGAAGCGAAACTCACAACGTTAACCTACAGAGGTATACGCCATCGACTTCTGATCATTATCCGACACTTGTTGAAATCTAACCGGTGGCTAACTCTGTTTGATCTGACACGACTTTAAGTTAACGTTACATATTAAGCTGCCTACGAGGAAAGGTCCAGAGTGCTCGGCTCAACAGCTAACGGTAACGCTACACTGCCCTGCGCGTCCTAAACGCCAGACCCAGCAAAAACACTGATACCCAAAGTCGCCTGTTTTAGCCCGAAGCCAGGACTTCTACAGAATGTCCGACAACGAACGACTTATCCTTTTCATAGACCTTAAACACCGACAGGGGCACACGCCGAGCAGAAACAAGTCACTGGCCACTCGTCGAGCATAATTTAACAGGTTCACTGCCTGGTCAGCTAGCGTTAGCACTGCTGCTTAGTTAGCACTGCTGGCTAACTAGCCTATGCTAACTACAGGGATAACAGTTTCAGGTCGGCCACAGACACCAGATTAAAACAGTCGGAGTAAAACATTGTTAATGGCGGTATGTATTTACCCTTACCCGATGTCGGAAATGTGTACAGATATAAACAAATTCTTACAAATGTGCAGGAGAGTGAGTCTGACACACCGCCACCATCTTCAATGAACACATCCTTCTAGGCTACGTGTACAAGCAGCGTCACGGGCCAAACAACCATTGCGTCACCACAGGGCGGGGCTTGTTAAAGGATCCATTCTGTGTATTTATCTTGATCAATTTATGTGTTTCCAAGAAGTGATGAATTTACCACCACCAAGCACTTTGTTGCACTCAGTACTAATTCTGAGTTGGGCCTCCCTCTGCTCTCAAAACAGCCTCAGCACTTTGTGGCATGGATGGCACAAGATGTTGGAAACATTTCTTTGAGATTCTGGTCCACGTTGACATGTTCGCATAACCTAATTTCTGCAGATTTGTCAGCTGCACATTCATGCTGAGAATATCCTGTTCTATCACATCCTCAAGGCGTTCTTTTGGATTCAGATCTGGTGAGTGGGGTGGCCATACACTGAATTCATTGTCACATTCATGGAACCAGTTATATTGACTTTTGCTTTGTGACATGCTGCATGTAACCATTAGAAGATGTGTAAATTGTGGCCATAAAAATTTGCACATAATCAACAACAATACTCACCTTGGCTGTTCTGTTCATACCATGATTTATTGGCATTAAGGGGCCAAAGTCCAAGGCCAAAAAAAAACCATGTGGATTGTTGGCAGGTTGGGGTCCATGGATTCATGCTATCCATGGCATCTGCAGAGATGGACATTTATCAGACTAGATTGTGTTTTTTCAACTGTCCAGTTTTGGTGAGCCTGTGTCTACTGCTGTTATAGCCCTTCCACCTCAGTGTTCGTCATGTTGTGCATACTGAGATGGTTTTCTTCTCACCAGAGTTATAGATAGTGGCTATATGAGATACTATCCCCCTTCTGTCAGCTCCAACCAGTTTGGCCATCCTCCTCTGACCTCTCATGAATAAGGTATTTCTGTCCACAGAATCGATGCTTCCATTTTTTATTTATTTATTTTTGTTCCATTCCACCATTGAGTGAGGTCTCGAGTGTGAAAATCCCAGGAGATCAGTAGTTTCAGAAATACTGAAACCAGCCTGTCTGGCGCCAATAATCATGCCACAGTGTCACTGAAATCAAATTTTTTCCTCCATTCTAATATTTGATGTGATTCATTAACTGAACCTCCTGACCTGTATCTGCATGGTTTCTGAATTAACACATGATTGGTTGATTGGATAATTGCATGAATAAGTGGGTGTTGGCGTTTGCCCACTGGGGGGGGCACAATGGTATTTTCCACATAGGTCGTATTATCTTCTTTCTCACTGAAGATAAACCATGTTAACCAGATTAACCAAAATTTAACCAAATATAAATGTCATATGTGTATAAATATATATATATATATAGCTTGGATCTATTGCAAATTAGTGCCATGCAAATTGCAACATGTTGTACCGTGACTAGACACTGGATACTAATAAGAAAGTAATCTAGCAGTATATCTAAACACTACCTAGCCCCACTTTCCAACTCATTGGCTTAGGTCTGTTGTTACAGAATGCAGAAATAAATGTATAAGAGTTCATAAATATGCGCCTGTTTTGGCATTTAATGAAGATATGGTGTGGGACTGTGAAAATCTGATAGAAATGGGAGTGTGGTTCTTAGGGAAAATTAACACAAATGTGTTGGTGGGGGAGTTTAAATGTCATGTCAGGGGTAAATGATATGATTATGGCCAGGGGAATTCTGGCAACACTCAAGATTAAGGCCTTATTCTTAAAAACATTATGAATGTTACAATATGTTAATTATAATTTGTCTTAAAGCTGTAGACCACACTATTGCCTCTTACAGGAGATGGGTGAAGATGAGAGGATCTGTTAGTATTGTGAGCCAAATTAGATAGGAAGAGAAATTCATTTTATTCTTAACTGTCCTTTATATTAAATTACTGAACTCCTTAACTATATTATGTTGACAAAAACAAGATTTACCACTTACATACTACGAAAATAAGTCAAATAATAACAAAAAGGGATAACACAATTTTTTGGCACTGGAAAAACCCAGATTCCAGTCAACTGTTTTTCCTCTGCTATTTGGCCTGATGCTGTAAAGTAGCCCTGGAGTGATTAACTTTCTGATGGGGTGTGACGGGATTGAAAAGTCTCATAAGTACGCAGGCTGCTGAAAGGGAGCTCTGCATCCTAGACGTTAATCTCTCCAGACAAAGCACAACACAGCCAAAAACTGTAAATTCCAAAGTATAGGTTTGACAGTCTGCATCTGCTGCCATAACATCTATTTCTGATGTCCAGTGGCTCCAGTGTATCTTGCTGTAAGACAACTTGAAACGTGTCCCCAACTTGTGTGATCTTTGAGGTCTGAAAAAAGCTGAAAAATCTACATTCTCTTGATGTATTGAGCTCCAGTGGACGCCTATTACAGAGAGTGACCAGCAGATGGCAGCATCACAGCACAGAGTCAGAGGATACACACTGCGCAATAAAGAAAAAACACCAAGGGCGAATCTTCACAAAATATGAATATCCTTAAATTTGTTATAGATAATATTACAAAACCAGTCTGTATGATATTGTCATCATTAACTACAGGGGAGATATTTCTTATACAGTATTAAATTCCTCATGCATGCTTTGATATAAAAGCATATTAATGCTGGAAAACAATGAATGATGGGTAGTCTTAATCATGTCAAGAAGTGATGACGGCTTGCTCTTGGCTGATTCAGTGGGTCAGGGAAGGCGTTCTGGGAAGATGTGAAAGAATAATATTTTGACTCATAAATGAAAGAGCAAGACCATTCTTAAGTTTCAATATTTAGTGATAACAATTAGAATATATTCCACCTTTGTAGCACATGATCTAAGTTTACGTGCAACCACTAATCCCTCTACATGAGGCCTTGAGCTACGTAACATACAGAGGGCGCATAACCTACTTGTGCAAATTCATAAAAGTCATCACTTCATCACTCAGAGGTAATGGAAAAGTCCACCTTGAAAAAGCTGTGGTCAAACAACAAAGATGCACGTGCTCTCAGTGTGGAGTTCAAACGCCCTCGCTACACGTACATTTATGTCTCGTTCACACACCTCCTTTTCCTCTACTTTCGCTCAGACTTGTCAACCGAAACCTACCCTCCCACTAGACTGTGTCTGGAGACTATGGGCTGTGGGGCAGGTTGGAACAGACCTTCACATTTGTGCCTGAAACCCCCTGGCTTGTCCTCTTGGTGCAGAAAAAAGCTGTTGAGTAATCCCGAGCTCTATCTGTGTGAACCCTTGTAGCTAATGATAACATGACAACTTGTCTCAACATAGTACAATATAACTCTGTACAAACTGGGTAAACATGTAAAATCCTGTGGATATAGGATTTTAGGATTTTTATGTAATATATGCTATTGATATAGGATTTATTACATGTTTACCCAGTTTATACATATAAAGATATTCAGTAAAAGGTTAATAGCACCATATACATAAGTGGAGGCTAATGTATAAGCAAATAGTGAATGACAATATGGTAAAAGACATAATAATAAAAATATATATTTAATTATATATAAAACATGTCTCCTATAGTTGGTGACAAATACTGACCATTAATTAACACTTAAAAAATGTCTTCATATCCACTTCCAACTACATTATAGTATATTATAAGCATTTATCAAGTGTTGACACAGTGCTTGTAAATGCTAAATGGGGTGGTTAAAGTAACCACATAACTCAGGATGTAGTGCTGGGACTGAAGTTGCCCCCACTACGTGCAGGTATGCTATGTACGTCCGCTTTCTCACACCCACCCACCACAGTAAACATCTGCACCCTCAGCTCTAGATGTGCACCACAACCACACACTTTACAGTTTTCATTTCATGTTTTATCTCCCTCTTGCTCAAGCTGCAACAGACAATTTAATCCATTCTAAGAGCAGTGATAAAGAATGAAATACTAGAGGATGATTTAGACTTATCAGTTAAACATTACATTTTTAAAAAGTTAAAGGTTTGGATGAATGGCTACTAACAAGAATATCTAGTGTAAGAACATTTCACTTATAAAATTTCAAATTAACTGAGAATTCTTAAAAGGCCCACATTAATCATCAGCTCTGATATGTAAATTAAAAGTGGAAGCTGTATCTCAAAAATAAAAGGCACTCGGCAAAACTCATCACTTCAGCACAATTGACCTTGGGCAATTAGCAGCATCTGTGGCCTACATAACTTCCTGGGAGTATGTGTTGACACTGACAGCGTTTGTCCTCAGAGACTCTGTCTACCCAGTCATTAAGGTTGTGTTTACAGGAAAACCAGGAGAGTGGTTAATGTCTGGTTAACCACTGTCTAAACTCCTGATAAGCCCCTGAATATCAGCCTGAGCCCTGTGGTTTTTTTAATGACACGGGGTCCTTGAACAATAGCGCCGGAGTGAGTTCTCCCGTGCTGAGGCACGTATGCTTGTACTCAGCTGTCAAATCAGGCAGGTGTGTGATGACTGAGATAGGAACACAGCATAGAGGGATCATTTTTTGAATAGTCAGAGAAGGAAATGACAAATATTTAGGTCTAGTGTCCCATCTTCATCTTTGCTTTTCTAGATCCACCCCCACCCCACCCCACCCTCTCTCTCACACACACACGCACACAACACATTTGTGGTTAATAGAGTGATAGAAAAGATTGCATGGGCAGGTGTGGGCCTGGTTTTACACTACAGGATGCAAAGATTAGGACAATGGTAGAGAACACCTCCTATCAGAGAATCTCTCACATCCCTTCATAATAAACCAGTGTTCAAGTCTGAGATTTGGCTGCTCGCATGAGAAACCCATTCCCGACAAGCTGCTTTATATTTCATATTATTTGCATGGATGCAGTCTCTCACAGTTGGCCTTAAATGTCTCATACATTTGATCAGCGGTGGGAGACATTTTCTAACCATTTATGTAAGAATAAAACAATCAATCAAACAAACAAAAGTACTCACAAGTAAAAGTCCCACATTTAAAATCCTACTTATAGTAAATAAATGGACAGAAGTATGATCATCAAAATGTAATTTCAAGATTCAAAAGTAAAAGTACTCACTAAGCAGCAGAATGTCACCTTTCAGTGTTAAATTATTTTATATATTATTATTGATACTGGTGCATTAATTAAAATTACTTCACAAACAGTTAAACAATGTATTATGTTTTAGAATGAAATCATAGGTTTTATATAAAATGTCGATCTGTAAAGTAACTAGTTACTATATCTGTCAGATAAATGTAGTATAGTAAAAAATACAGTATGAAATGTGGTGGAGTAGAGGTATAAATGGTCAAGTAAAGTACAAGTACCTAAGAACTGTAGTACAATATGATATCACATTCCAACACTGTATATGATACTTTTATTGCGTTTGTCATTATGACATGATGATGGATATCTTCAGATCTACATAATGAAGCAGTCATGACATTAGTCATGTCGATTTTATTTATGTGGTTGTCATATCATGAATTTTCCCTAAGATACTTTATAATCTATACAACATGTTGACAACAAGCCTTTATCCTTAGACCCTCGAATAGGATCCTGTGATATTATCAAGTCTTGTCAGTGGCAGCTTTTCTCTCATGAGGAGTTGGGGTAGGTTTTGTGTGATTCTCCTGTGTTGCCCAGTTAACAAAACTAGAAATATCACTGACTTGCAGCCTTTGAATTTAAATCTTCTTCAGCAATAAAAAAAGCACTGATGCATCAGTTCATCTGCAGCTGCAATAAAAACTAGCGATACTAGTCTTTTCTCAGTATACAGTGTTACTAAGTAGCAAGAAAAGGTGTCAGGTGTCACTAATTACATTAACAATGGCTCCATTTAGGGAAGCGTACATGAAACCATGGCTGTGCCTGGCACTCCTAAATCAAATGCAGTCGTTGTTGAAGTGTGAAAATACACCTGTGTTTTTGCTGTGAAAAAGGACTATTCCACACAAAGTATGCTCATAGTGTAATTTGTGAGCTAAGAAACAAACAATCAGCCAGCAGCCAGGCCCCTGGAAACACCACCAGATGGGGGCGTTGTTGCTCAGATGATCAATTATTTGACAATGGGGAATTCAGCTGACTTGGTTGGAGATAGTCATGGAAAGTACTGGAATAAAATGGCACACATTAAGCCTGCTGATTCTTGAATTAGGCTTTCCATGATGAGACACTTAATTCTAGACTTTTAGGAGAAAGAGTTAAGTTCAAAATTGGATATGTTTAATATGTTAATATGTTGATCCAGCAGTTCCTGTTCCTGTGTATGTTAGTGAAAAGTAGTAGTGGGAGCAAAATGAAATGGCAGATTGAAGGGCACTAACAAGATTACTCTAGTGGCCCTGTATCATATTCAACCATCAATCAGGACTGGACGCACTTATCACATTAGAAAATTAAGGATAATTTTGTTTTCGTGTTGATTAAAGCGAGAGTTATGGGAAGAGATGATGGAGGTAGAAAGTAATGTTTTTACAAGTGGAAGATGGATTGTTTTACAAGCAGCAGAGGGAGAGACTGAGGGTAGGAGGGACAGGCAAGAGCGGAGGAGTGTAGACGTCACATCTGTTCCTGCCACTCCCTAGGGGGCCTGGGAGCATGGGAACCTTCAGCAGCTCCAATGGTTGCAACAGGCTTCACAAAGTGCAGTTCATTTATCAATTTAAAAGGTAAATGAAGCTAAGCATGGGTCTGAATGTGTTGTATTTGGGGGGTAAAAGATGGATGCTCTGCAGAGTTCAAATCTTGTTCCACCCATCATCCAGTTGCGAGATAAAATAAACTCAGCATGGTTAGGCTTTGGGTTCGGCAGGGAAAATAAAAGCATCTGTCATCAGTATTTCATGCACGCGGTGTGATCTGTCTGTGTAAATACATCAAATAAAAGTATCCCCTGAATCTGGGGCTTCCTGTCTGCGGCTTGCGGCCTGCACGGTGCTCAGTTTGCCAAAGAGGGTTTTGAGTTTCCCTCACTGTCTTGTCCCGCGTTGGCCCCCCAGAATGGTGACCACCACACTTTAATAAGCCATTTCACAGAGGTCAATTCTCCTTTCTCCACGGCGTCAGCTGGGTCGCCCCATTCACCCTTTCCTCACCCAGGCTCCCCCATTGGCATGTGTTCAGCCCAGCGTTGTTTACTGGGCTGAGCATTTAGAGGGGTTAGCGTTTCACCATGGCAGCTGTTGGCACCATGTGCCTCCCCCTCGGGCGGCTGGCCGACGGCACGCAGGCCACTGCTTCACACACCCTCCAGCGTCCCCCCGAGGACGTTCCCCTCCTTCCTCTCGCCCCCTTCACTTGGCCTTGGTTGTAGCCTCAATCGGGTATCGGATACCACTTTAATGTGAAGACATAGTTCTGGCTTTAATTGATGGCTCCTGGTTGGTGCTCACTGTCTGAGGACAATGTAGCTCCAGTTAAATGTAAATTCAGTGTCAACAAAGAGCATCCACTATGTGTTTACTGTTTACACATGGACATGGACAGACTTGATTCATTCTAGTGAAACAACTAATGTTATGTCTGTCATTAGCAGGATTAAGGGCTCCTGTTTCTGCATTCTCCATGTCACCTCTCTCACTGATTGGCCAGACAACTGTAACAACCATCAGGGCTCAAGGAAAAACTCAATGTGATGTTCCAGCTCAGGACTGTGTATGGTGGACTCTGTTTTTAGCCATGCTAGCAGCATGACTCTAGGAATGGCAGTGTTGGTCAGTTGGTTGATCCACCACTTTTGTCCAGACCGAAATATCTTGAAAACTATAGGATGGATTAAGGTGCATCTAGTACAGACATTCATGGTCCCCAGAGACTGAATCCTACTGACATGGACTTTTCCTGTAGCTCTCTGTGCTAATTAGCATGGATTAGGATGCTAATTAGCAGGCTGAGCTGAGGTGTGTTAACATTGAGCTCCCAGCACCACTGTGCCTAAGTACAACCAAACAGAGACACTAGCATGGCAATTATTGTTGTTTAGGGAGGAAAGAGATCTAGATAATGAGAGCAGAGGAATGAAACAATCTACAGTTTGGATGGATGATAAGATGAGAATGACGGTGCAGGGAAGACGAGTGGAGAGAGCGCAGTAATATACCACTTTACAAAGATGTAGAGTGGAAAGAGGAAAATATGTGACTTATCTCTGTGGCATTTAGTTCTGTGAATCAGATGTGCCTCGCTAATCAGCTAATAAACCAGCCAGCAGATTCTTGATGACTAGTTGTCACCTTCTGCTGCGAAGATGACATGCAAGAGGGACACATGACAATTCTCTTATAAATAAACCTACTTGAGGACATTTTCTGAGATCCTAACATGTTAGTGTCATCATATGCTTTCTACCACCCTGTTGTGACTGTAACTCTGTGATTGGCAGATGGCCGTGTTTTTGGAGAGACAGAGGAGATTGTGAATGTTGGTAATCTCGTCCCACCCCACCCCAGAGAATCTAGTGAGTCTTGGGAGAGTGTTGTAGCGAAGCAAGGTCAGGGTGACAGTTGTCAGACCCCCATCCATACCATTTGGATGGAAAGTGATACCACAGACAGCTGAGGCTGCTTCTGTCACTCTCAGGGTTAATTTGGAGCGTCTTAACATTCACTTTGCTGGATGGATTTGTAATGAACGTGGAACTGGGGGGTAAATGGAAATCTCAGCATCTGTGTCTCCTTACCTCTCCCCCTTCTGTCTCACACGCACACACCGAATTGCACTCACCATCTCGAAACCACAGAGCAGATTCCGGAGGTTGTCATGTAGCCGCTGAGTCACGCGATGCCCATAACTCTTTCAATCATATTCACTGTCACTGAGGCCCGTCACTCCCTTGAGTACTACGCACCCCACCCCATACACTCCTGGGGCCATCATGATGAGAGCCCCTCAGTGAATGTTTTTCCTCCTTCTCCCTGCGTATCAGGTGGGCCCTAAAATAAACAGGAGGGAATTGGGATGAGGTTTTCTGGACACCAGATATTCCTTCTCCAAATGGGACCCAACAAGTTCCACAAATGCCTTGAGCGCCAATGTGTGGATACAATGAGGGATACATGGAGATAGACTGAGCAGCAGTGTGCCAATAGGTGATACTGCATAATATCTAGTGCTCAGTGAGTGTGCAGTTCTCTTTGTGATAAGTGAGGTTATACACCCCATTTCCATCATTTGGAATGATTGAACAAAAAATGTGAGTGCACTGATGAAGTTTTTAAAGGATATTTCCAGATCATTTGTTGTTTTTAGCCATGCTACTGTAGTGTGCCCCCAGGAATGACAGTGTTGGTCGGTCGATGCTAAAATGTCTTGAAAACTGTCTTTGAATTGCTGTGGAATTTTGCACATGCATTCATTGTCCCCAGAGGATGTATCCTACTCACTTTGGTGATACTCTGACACATTTTCCACTTATCTGGTGAAATATCTTTATATGTAATTGGAGTACTAGTTGTGCACACAGTTTATTATAGGGATTACTACTAGCATTTCAGATATGTTCACTCTCGGTTTTACCACCAAATAAAGTATCTCAGATAATCTGGCTGAACTGCTAGCTTGTTAACAACCTGTGTGCTCTTGTGCTGTCAGACATCGTTGTTGCTATGTCAGTAATTATCCTGACTACAGTGATCTCTTAACTGACAAAAATACAAAGTTAAGTTCTGATAAACCAGAATTATTCTTTAATTATGGAATATGCCATCCTCATTTGGCTGACGCTGCTGTGTATCCCTGAACTTGGCCTGCTCTCAGAGAGAGAAGGAGAAAGCATACTGGCATCCATTAGTGTCCATTAGTACCAACATCAGAGATGTACGTGAAAAAGGGAGATCATTATTCACTGTCACTGTTCTCTAAAGTGTGGGAAGAACACCAACATTCAATTAGTTATGACAGAGTAAAGCCAGACTGCACTTGAAACTCTTTCAAATCTAATACACAATCCAGCTGTGTCATTACTAAATCATCATTACTGTGTGCAAACATTGTAGAAGTGATTATTGTGGGGTTTTTAGCATTTCCTCCTCCCTTGTCTTTGTGTATTCATAAATTCATACATAGATGCTTGCATAAAAACCTACTTTTATCAGTTAAAACAGGCTACGAGGGGCTATTTCCTGAACCCCATTTGTCTTTGGAGCCACAGAGGGGTGAAGAATAATGATAATGGTGGTGGTGGGGAGGAAGGGGCGGGTGGTTGAATCTTAAAGCCTTTCTCTCTGCTGGGCTCTTGTTTACATTCCACACCCCCAAACCCCCTAACCAGATCTCAAGCGCCTAATCTCATCAGTAAATTCCCCGGCTGAACAAATATCTCCCCTCATAGTGAATATTCTTAATCTTTGTGTTCATACTCTCTCTCTCTCACACACACCGTGCATATGCATACACCCCCACACACACCAGGAGTGTACAGGCACCCAGTTCCAGTCAGTTTCCCTGCCTGTGTCTTGTCTTTTATCCCTTTGGCAGATTCAGACTTTGGTTGAACTTTTCTCTCTGCTGTGAACTAGCAGCACTTCGGCAGGAAATGAGAATGGAGGTCACATTAACACTTCTCTCTTTCATTTTCTCTTTTGTTCTGTCTCCCTCTCTCTTCTTATTTCACTAAATTGAAGGACACACATCAGGCCCAACTACAGACTCTCTGCACTAGATGGGTTCAGGGTTTCGTGGGATGGGTTGTGTGTGTGTGTGTGTGCTGTCAGTTCAGCAGGATAACGGTATCTTTGTTCCAGTGTTGCAGCATTTTGGCTGACAGGACACACACACACATACACACTCACGCCAACACACTGCCCAGAGAGAGACCTTGGGGCAGAATAGGGAGGTGGATATAAAGAAGCGGCGGGTGGACAGACAGACAGGAAGACAGACAGGGATGGATATGCCTTCCTTGTGAGCCACAGAGGCAGGCACAGGCGTCCAACTGTGAGACGCCTGACCCGTTCGTTGCAGCTATGGATGGGATCAGTGGTTGTGAGCCAACTGCCTGGCCTGTTACTGTTCAGTCTTCAGCCAAAACCAGGCAATGTTCCTCTCTGAAGGCTGTGAACGTCTGTTATGGGGCAGCTAATTAATTTATGTTCTTTTTTCAGTATTTGCTGATACAGTTGATTTGTGTGTGTGTGTGTGTGTGTTTCTCAGTTGTCCTTTCTGTCTAAGGTTGTGAATTGGAGACCATTTCCTGCACTGTTCTCACACTTTGGGCTATATAGATGGGAAGGACAGCCCTCAGAAAAAAAAAAAAAAAAACACAATGTACTGTGGGTTCCTGTGTGTGTGTGTGTGTGTGTGTTGGGCTGTACATATATATATATATACCTTTTATATACCCTGCACATATATACCTTGTTTTCTGCCTTGGCCCTTCCTGTGCTCCATTGTCGTTCAGCAAACACACTGACACACACATATACAAACACATACGTTTCAACAATTAATATTTAAGATGATATTATAATTTGCATGCTGCAACACATAAAACAACAAGCTCTCAACATTACACTGCAGTTTGTCAATTATCTCTAATCAGGTGATATCCTCCTCGCCTAAGTTAATGAAAAACGTGGTTTTGGTTAAATGGTAAATGGACTGCACTTATCTAGTCCATATCGACCACTCAAAGTGCTTCACACTACAGATCACATTCACCCATTCACACACATTCATACAGCACTTGTTCCATATATATACTAAGTGCCCTCTAACACATACACACACAATCATACTTTGATGCTACATCAGGGGCAATCTTGCTGTTGACATTTTTGGTTTTTAGTAAAATGTCTTCACAACTGTTGGATGCATTGCTATGTAATCTGGTACTGACAATCACATTCTTCACAGGATCTAATGTTATAACTTTTTATTCAGCACCACCATCACGTCAAACTTTCAGCGTGTCCAAATCTTTGGTTTAAGCCCAAACACCTGCAAAACATCAGCCTCAGGTGTACTTGTGTTTAGTGCTAACAGTCATTGGCAAGTCAGTAGAATTAATGACAACACTGAAATTGTATGGTGATTTAAAGGGAAACTCCACCAATTTTACACACCAAAATCTGCTAGTAGGTCTTGGTGAGTATTACTACAGTACATAAACAGATTTATGTAAGAAATGTTGTGGTTATGCTTTTGTGGCTCTGGAAGGAGCTACAGCTGTTGGTGGCCATGTTGTATAGTGGGAAATGTAGGTTAAGGAAGAATCATGTATGGAATAAAAATCACAATATCTCTGGTTCTGCTGCACCAATTTTTAAAAATCTTTTTTAACTGTTCATTGTGACCCAAACAGTGTCATTGGAGTGCAACGTTATATCAGTGTAAGGGAGTATGCTTTCTTTTATATTTGTATACATCACATTACGTTTTAAGAATATTTATATATGCAGCAACATGCATCAGTGATAAGTGGGGTCCTCCTGTAGTCTCATACCGTCACCTTGATGATAAGCTCTGTCTTCATGTGCTGAGCTGCCACTGGGAATAAGATGTGATGCGCATATGGCAAAGTGCTTGATCTGTAACACTCTTCTCACTACTGAGTGTCTGGACATGTTTGACATTAGCATGACTTACATACATATGAGAGGCTTGTCTAAAAACTGAATGTGAAGGCCATCAAAGGAAGGTGATAATTGGGGCACCTGAGGACCTCTGTTCTCTGATCCCGGACCATATACCCCGGAGAGAAAACAAACAGAGGCTCCAAAGCACAGGGAGGTCGATGTCCCTCTTGATAAAGCGATGCGCTTGTCCAATCACTTATCCTCAAATACCCAACAGAGGGGTTGTTTTCCTACAAACAACAGCCAAATCAGTCCAAGCCCATTAGTAAATACTGGGCCATCAGATTGGCAGAGACAAAGGTGTGAAGTAGTGTCAGAGGATTAGGCACAAAGCTTTTCTTTTCATTGTTTTTGGTTGTAAATTGACCTGATAGAGTTTTAAATTTCATTTTAAGCATTTTGAGCATTTAGAGAATCAATAGCTGTTAGAAAACATGCAATCAAAGCATAATTTAAGCACTTTAATTTAAAGGAAGGACGGGGATTATTAATGTTTTGAGACAGGCAGTGAAGTTTTCAAAGCACGCCAAATGTGTCAGAACTACTTTAGAATAAGGTTGCTAATACCCTTCAGATGACACTGTAATTTTGTCAGAATTGAATGTTTTACTGGCAAGGCACTTTTCTTATTTTCCCAAATTCACATCTCTGTTATCTCCATCTTTTTCCACGATGGAATCAGATCAACCATTCAGAGAACTTGTGTGAATGTTTGTTCTGTGATTCTTCATGGTTGGTTTTAATGTTCACTTCTAAGTAGATACAAATAAACCAACAAACATACAAAACTACAAGTTAATGGAGTGTGATGTGAACTGATGATGCAAATACTGTTGCAATAGCACCAAAATTACACAATGTTCTCAAGCCAAGTCAAATCTGTACCATGTCAAGTTTATTCTATTTTAATACAACACAGATGGAAAGTTCAACACTTTTAAATGTATTTTCTGTCCGTGGTGTACCCCGCCTCTTGCCCAATTCCTGGGATTGGCTCCAGCCCCCCCGCGGCCCTTAGGGATAAGCGGTATAGATAATGTATGGCTACATTTATTTTCTAGTTCATACTGAAGTAAAAACAGTTTTTATGAATTCAATTACAAACATACAATTGAAGAAAACCACATGAACTGAATAAGAAGCAACATTTCCACGAGAGAGTTGACTTAAGAGTGGGAAATAATATTTCCTGGACACTAAACAGCACTGCTCTGAGACTGCTAATGGTGCAGCTGTATACTCAGTGTCCTGGTGCTTTTTTGAGACTTTGTTGCAACCAGTTGGGTGTGAACCAAGAATCATATCATCCAGGTCTGGTCAGACTTAGTGGTCTGATAGTGGGATGACATCATGTAGCTCTTGTCAAGGAGAGCTACATTTTATCATCACCTCTGGCCTCGCTCCATTCCTGCTCCCAGAGAAGGAAGGAAAGGAGTCTGAGCCGAAGGAATTGCAACGTGCTCTGGGTCAGACTCTGCAGCACCGAACTGGCCAGAGTTCATACTGCAGAGGGCAGTCGTATTTATATTTAATCTCAAAGAAATTATTCTGTTTTCTTGCACTTTGTGTTGACCTCTCCGGGTTTTGTTTCTATATTAAGCTTTGATAGAGTTTATTTTCCTGGCTTTGGGTCTTCCCCCTCTCCAACCTTGTGAATCCATTACAGAGCGTTTTCTCATGGCCTTAAAATTCCCCCCCCCAAACAAATAAGTATCTCAAGTCAAAGAGAGCCTAACAAGTATAAACAGCAGCTCCGATTTCATGACAGATAAAAGACACACTCTCTGCCAGCGCTTCTGAAAAATCAGCACTTTCTGAGTTTAAGACTGAACCACACCTTGCATGCATAGTGAGGAGGCAGGAAGGCGTGTGTTAACAGTGTGCCATGACTTGAGCTGAGCGTGTGCCTGACGGATCTGACATTTCTCACGGTGGGTCAGGTGTTTTCCTACTATCACGCTGCATGCCCGTACACATCTTTTATATTTCATCCGTCCAACACCTTCCCTCAACACTTCACATTTGTGTTTTTTTTTTTTTTTTTGTTATGCAATAAATTTGTAGCTGATTGCGCACACTCCCTCTTTTTTCCCTCTGCTATCCCGGTGTTTCCCACACTACATGCACCTCAAGAGACCTAGCCCCTTTTGGCGTTGGTCCATTTGGCAGTCACACCAACAGAAGGACCAGCATGTGCGTGGGCTTCATAATAAAATCATCTTTGCCCTGGGGTGCTGAAACTCTGCAGCTACTCCCTGACAGTTTCACTTGCCCGGGGAGAGAGAGAAAAAAAGGAATAATAGGAATCTGGCAAAGACATGTGCTCTCACTGTACTACTACTGTATGCTGTAACTGTAACACTAGAGGAATATAATGTAAAATCATGCTACGTTTGTGGAGTGTGTTTTGAAGACTCTGCGGAACCAGAGTACCACCTATGCAGTGAGTATGAAACTGTAACAGGAACTGAAATGTGCCCTCATTTCATAAAATTAAGATTGTGTGGCGTGGAGCCCACAATATCAAATTTCAAGCAGATACATGACACACAAGTAAAAGTACAGAAACATTATCTGCAAAATGCACAGAAAATATAAACACTAATAGTACTTGTCATGTCAGTGTTATATCATTATATTATAGTAAATCATGGCTGAGCTAATTTTGGTTACTTAGTAGAAAGTTGGGTGGTTTTGTATTTTTATTTGATCATATGTTTTGGATGTACCCAGTAACTTAGGCTATCAAATATATTTGGTACCAGAAAATGGAAATATTCAAGCACATACAAATATCTCTAAATTGTAATTAAATACAAGAATGTACTTAGTTACTTCCAGCTGTGAGGGAAGCATTCAGATCATTGAGAGGAAAAGTTAGTAAAAGCAGGAACAACAAGTCCCCAAGTAGAGCACTTAGAGTACACGTGTTTATTTTCCACCGCTGTTTAATGTTCATAATTTCACTAGACTCTTCACTGGACAGTGAGAGGGGAATGAGTGTTTGTTCCACGAGGAGAAGGAGACAGCTTTTATTTGGCCTGAGGAGTAGGGCGGTGGGGGGAGGAGGAGTAGAAGCGGAGGGGAGGAGGAGGAAGAGGAGTGGGTGGAACTTACAGAGTTGCCTTTAGATTTCATTGAGAACTCGGAAAGCACCAGGTTAACATCTATGAACTGATACCTCTTGATGACCGGAGACTTTTTCCTCTCTCCTCTCTCTCTCTGTTGGATTTACCTTCTCCCGCAAAGGATATTTATTTCAAGCCAACATCTGGAGTATACCGACACTGTGGATCTATGAGAACCCTACGTGGGATTCAACGACATTTGTGAAGTTGAACAGGAGGAATGTATCGTTTCTTTGTGAAACTAACATTTCTGATTCCTGCAATCGTCATCTCACAAGGTAAACACGTCTCCTAAATGAACCATTTGTGGCGGAGAGAATCACAATACAGGCTGCAGAGGCTGATTCAGGGTCAGCGCGGAAACTCGATCAGTAAAAATCATTCCTCAGAGAAGCTCGTGAAGAATTAGTGACTGGATAATAACTGTATACATCTGATCTGCACTGGTTTATTTTTAAGAGCCGTATGAGTATGAACGCGAGATTAGACGCTATTAAATTCCAGTAAATCACTTTGAAGGTTTTATTGACTTATTTTAAGAGCTTTTCTTGGTCGTGGGAATGAATTCAGTACAAATGCAGGAGCCAAGAGCTGCGGTGCGTTTGGCTGCTGACTTCCCAGAGTGCGCTTGTGAAAAAGTTAACTGTTTATTTTGTCTGCGCAGGCACACCAGCCACACTGGTGCAATCGGCCTTATATTTTTAATGCAACTATTGATTATGAAAGCTTACTATGTGGACTTTATTTTATATTTTACTGCTTCTGATTGGCTGTTTTGTTTTTCTTGTGAACACACTTTTTTTTGTTAGGTTAGAGGTATATTTAGTTGAAAATTTTGTTCTAAGTTTTGTCAGATGTCTTCTTTTAAATTGACATGTTCTGAGAACCGGTTTTAAATAACACGGGAGATAATGGAAGTTTGGTGCGTGTGTTGGGGGCCGGGGGACGCTGAGGGGGGGGGCACCTTTTGTCTGCATGTGTGGGAGAGTGTTGTGAGTGTCGGGTGGGGGGTGGAGGAGGTGCTGTTATTCCCGTCTGCCGGCAAACAATGCCCCGAGGAGAGTGTTTTATGGCTCGTGCTGGACTCTGATTTCTTTTGTTCCGCATCTGAGCCCCGCACCTGCTGCGCTTTCCCCCGCAAAAGCGTGCGCTCCTGAAAGAGAGAGAGAGAGAGAGAGAGAGAGAAAAAAAGCCACGCACCACGCGCTCTGGACTCACCGGTGTGTGTCCATAACAGGCTTCCCAATATCCCCCACGGACGGAGAAGCGTGTAACTAATCAATTAAAAGATCACTACGTGCACGCGCGTGTGTGCATTAAATATAAAATTCCTGTGAATAAAGCTGCATTAAAAGAAATCTCACTGATGAATAATTTCCCGCTAATAATTTAAACTCTGCCTAATCCCTGTTAATCCCAGTGGCTCCTCCAGCAGACACAGTTTTCACACACACACACACACACTATATGCTATGTGAGTTCATGATTCAAAGATGTGTTTTTCCTACACTCAACAGGTCTAAAATGCTCCTTACCCACTGAATCATGCCTGAATGGAGGAAGATGTGAAGCCACCGCAAATGGAAATGGAGAATGCAAGTAAGTAACAAGCTACAAAAAAAAAAAAAAAAAAACCAGCAACATGTGATGCCCCAGATGTTGCACGCAGAGGATAACAAAAGCATTAACGTTTCCTGTTATCTTTTGTGTCGTTTGCGGCGTTTTGGAATTTGTGTGGTTTTAGAAGTGCAGTGTAGTGTAATTTTGGTACTTGAAAGGCGCTTTTTTTGGGGGGGGGTTGCAAAGAATAGGGGCCACATATTCCCCCCCCTTTCATTCCAGCCTTTGAACGGGGCCCTGTGCCCGGCAACCGGAGGAGGCCCTCGAGTTTTCCTCTGGGTTGGTGTGGGCTCCTGTGCCTCTCCGGGAGCCGCATCGCTCCGTGAGGCTGCACACATTCCCTAAAAAGAAAAGAGTTTAAGAAGTGAAGAAATGAAAAGAGTGAGTGCAATTCCAGAGTGTTGGAGAGGTGAGAGAGGAGTAGTTGGGACAAAAGCCACCGCCCCCCGCTCCATCAGTAGGTTCCGTTAATGAATGCAAGACCCCTTCGCCGGCGAAGTGAGAGGACGCGTCCAGTCTTAAATCTTGTTTTTCTGCTCTTTCATGGGCGACAGCTGGGGCTCGCCCGCCGCCCGTCACCCAGTGTCCTGCAGTCAGAATAATGCTGTGTGACTAATCTGAGTGGGGCTTCCCATCATGACGCAGCCACCCCAAACACCACAACACACACCAAACCCCTGCCACACAACCCCCACTAACCTTAACCCCCTTTCTGAATGGATACCCCCATCTACCCCACCTTACCGGCTTGTGATCTCCATTAGAAAGCCAGATGGCTGTGAAATGTAATTGGATTGGATGTCGAGAGAGTGAGATTAATTGGAATAAAGTGCAGATATTTGGAGGCAAACAAGTGGGAACAGAGAGGCAGATTGTGGGCTGTTTGTTTAGGCTGTGGATTGATGTCAATAGTTTGTGGGTGAGACATTTAATATGCTGATATATTCCCTTCAGCTGACCTGGATGTCAGTCTGTGAGCCCGCTGATTCAGTTTTTAATTTTCTTGCACAAGAAGACAAAAGATAAGGTGAAGAGAGGGTGACAGTTTGGGGTTTTACTCATGGATAGTCCTGAAGGTGGACAGGAATTAAAAAAAAAAAAAAAAATCAGATTTCCGCCTGTGGTATAGTTTATATCTATCTGTAAAGACGCTCAGGGGTGGCCTGGTTTACCCTCAGGGCATGTGGTCATGGCAGGCGCTCCTCTGGTCTGTTAGGACAAGGGGGAGCTATTGAAGAGCCCATGCTGCTAGCCCAGGGCCACCAATTTACAATACCTAATCTGCACGCTCCACACACACACTCACATACAGACCCCCGCACGTGTGCGCAGAGAAACTCTCCCTCCACCCGCCTCCTCCACAAAGCTGTTATTGTGGCCTCCATCTCTGCCCGGTCCAATTAAAAACAGACAGGATAAGAGCATCACTTCATCCACCCGCACTCTCTCTTCCTCCTTGCTTTTCCCCTCATTAATCATTCATCCCTGCCAAACCAAGCACCCACCAGTCACGGGGTGCACTGGCAGATTTGGCGTCAGTGCTCCAGGGTCAGAGCGTAGCGTCTCTGTCGGGGATTGGGTGGGGGTGGGTGGGGGCTTCCAATAATGGTCCAGCTTCTGTTTTTATCGTCCTTATTTCATTTATGCACCACATTAATTGGCAAATTTCCCACCAACTGTGTTTTGATGACATAGGTGGAAAGTCCTCCAGTGGAAACTGATCTCTGACACACTGGTTGAAAAGGCGTAGAGGCTAGCACTGTGACGACCGAGTCAAAGCAATGCTCCAGATTCATACTGGATTAGTGGTGTGAGGTTAAGATGTGCCTTCTCCTCATGCAATGTTCAACGGAAGGTCAAAGGTTTAAATGCAAAAATGCTTTAAACCCACACATGCAACTCTAGAAGTTACCAGTGAGTCATGTTGTGCATTGTGGTTTTTGCTGCAGTGTGTAAGCATATGGTGACATAGATTTGAGTGGTAAGATAGATTTAAATCCTTGTTTAGCACAGTTCCCATGAGTGTGAGAAGAAAGAGTGAAATCACATGTTGGCATAGAGAACAAGGTTAGGCTTGGTGTAAACTGTGGTAATCACATGTCTTATGGAAGGGTTTACTGAGATTATACCCCTTGTTGGGACAAAATTGATATTCCACTGATAATCCCAGCATCCTACAGAGAGGATGTTTTTCTGTCCTTCCTGGATGTAAAAATAGCCTTCCTTAATTTAAATCTTTCTCTGTATGGATCACCTCTAAAATAGGACCTGACTCGTGTCCTGTTTATTTAACTGCTTTGTATTTATCTCTCTGAGTTTGATCAGGCCCAGGTTTTGTTTTGGAGTACACTTGTTAAATGTGTCTGCCTACAAAGGTGGAGAGCAGAGACAATAGAAAAGGTGAAGCTGGAAAAAAAGGCTGGTCAGCATACTGCGTCAGAGAAAGGTTATAATGCTTGCATTTTATGCGTTACAAGGCTTTTTATTTTACTAAAAAAAAGGAAATAATTTTCATAGACCAAACTTTAGACATACTTTAAGGTATATTGGGGGAAATCATCAAAATTTAAACGTGTCTTAACTATAGTTTTAAGCTGGCATGGCAGTTAGTGCTAGGCTACTTTGATAGGCTAGGCTACTTACTTTTTAGCACAAAGTTTAGGAGTGTTTATTCTCAATTACTGAATTTAACTACTGCTCTAGTTATATATGATAACAAACTAATTGACAGAGATGTTTGCTCATCAAAACTAATATATTTCAATCACAGGAAATGTCCAGTCAGAGTGTAGTTATAGCTTTAGCCATGATTAGCTGTGGCTATCTCACTAGCTACCTTTAACTTGATTTGACTTTCTTGTTTTAAGCTATGTATTTAACAGTTTTGTTTTTGAGCAATGCTTTGTAACAGCTGCTAATTTTAAATTACTTTGAAATTATACACCTAGATGACAATGGCTTTTATATAGTAAAGTAACTGTCAACAAATCAGATTCTGGTCTTGCTAGCTAGCTTCCATCTATAGACACGTAAAATGTACATAGGGGTATTTAAAACACAAGAAAGGGACAAATACAGAACAAGAGAGTCTGTCAAACTTGCTCTAAATCATATTCACCCCACAGATTAATTCATCACAGGAAATGGGTGCAGTCAGGGGAAAATATCTTGTCTAGACTTAAAAGTGTGTTTCAGTTTTTGTGGTGGTACTCGACACACGGAAACAACAACAAGCCACTGTAATGGGGAAGCACTTGGTCATGATTCTGTGAAACAAGAGGTTATCTGAAGGTCTGGGGCTTCCCGTTTCCCATGGAGCGGCAGTCATCTTGTTACAGGCCTCTTAAAAACATGTAAGGGTACAGTGTTGTTTGAGTCAAATTTAGTTTCCATTTGAGAGACGGCACTGAGGGCATAGCGAAGTTGAAAGGTTGTTGCCCTCAACCCCGCCTTTGCATGGCCAACTGACTGCCGATGCTGCTTTGCTGAAATAGACACTGTTTTGGTCTGAGTTGAGTGTTAATAATAAACTCAGAAAACATCTCGCCTGTCTTGCTACATGTCTCAAATACTGCGAGAAGTCTGACAGAAATAGACATGAGACAGAAAATTGACTGAAAGTCTGCCGTGGTTTGTGTGATCAGACCTCTCTGACCTTGCACAGAGCTGTCTGGTGTTGCATATTGATGATAAAATGCCTCACCCATAAAGACTGTCCAGAGCCCAGTACCACTAAAAAGATGTTCCACTCTCCCTTAAGGAATGCTGCTCTTCATTTGTCCTCCTATAGGATTACCGAGCAGGTCTCTGTTAAAGCTCAGCTCCATGTGGGCTTAAGCGAATCAGGAGCATACAAGTGCATGGCTGGGTCAAGTGTTCCTGCTGGTGTTAGGCTTTTATTGGGGTTTAAGCTCTGAGGCTGCCACTCCCCTGGTTGGGCCCATTCCCTAGATACCAAGGCCCCTCGGATAAAGCATTGAATGAGGTTTGTAGGACTCTGTGGGAAAAGGTCCAATCTTATGTACCCCATACAGAAACAAATTCAGTAAAGAACTTTAGTGTAACCTCAAGAAAATATTCAAGACATAGACAAATATTTCCAGATTTAGTTCCGACGTGGTCCCAGAATAACACATTGAGACTGGGCGTTGATCAGGATCCTGAGGAGTCTGGAGATCCTCAGAGCGGGACGATCAAAGCTGAGCTGTCAGAGCATGGAGATAAGAGGCTATTTGGCTCTAGTGGGTGCTGAAAGTTCACATGCACCAGCACAGGCTGACAAATGTGGAAACACCAACTCTTCTGGCAAGTCAGTGTCACACTACAGGGCAACTAGCAAGGGGATAAATTAGTTAAAGGCTTATATGTGCGTGTGCATGTTTCTTTATCTGTATTTTAATTACATATATGAGAGGAAATGTTATCAGTTAGGACAGTTAGTTACCCATCATTATCTCTCATGTTGCCATATTACAAATTGGCATTTCTGATATGAGGGGCAAAAAAAAACTGGGAAATTTGTTGTGGTTACTTGTTTTGTTGTGGTTACTTGTTATGTATTCACCTGACTCATGGACTCTAGGCTACAGGTACTTAGCAGTGTGTTGTCACTGATAACCATCTTAGTGGGGCGACAGGCAGGTGTTTTTCCTTGTTGGACTGTGAGGTGGGACGGCCCCACTGTGTCAGGAGAGTAATTGAAATGAATCTGCCATCGGTGGACCAATGTCTAGCACTCACAGTCACACACAGACACCGTGTGCAGTTATGACCCTGGTGTTTGTTATCTGGCATTTTGTGCATGAAAGAGACTTTGCAGTCATTAGTCAGCAGGTGCTCAGTCCCTGTCAGTGTGACTGACCCTCATAAATCTTCCAACTTAACTCCTTGTAGAAGAGTGAGATAGGAAATAGCTCAGTTACTGTCAAAGTGATGTCTTCACGAGAACCTCTCTTTTTTTTTTCTTATGACGCATGTTATTGTTAGAAACTATTCATTTTTACATTGTTTCCATTTCGTTTCCACATTTTGTCTCAGACAGCAGTTTTAGAATGTCATTTGAAGGCGGTGTTTTGGTGAACTTTGCAAGATTTAACCATACTAAGCCAACATAATATTTCAAATTCACACCTCCAAATGTTCCATTGACTTTCTGGGCGTTTTCAGTGTAATGGCTTTGTTGAAACTGGCAAAATGAATAAGATCTCTGTGCTGTTTTTTTATTTTATACTGTACTTTTATACTTTTAATTTTAATAATTAAGTCACTGAATTGAATAATTCACCTATTCTACTGTATGTATAGCTATTATAACTTATTTTATTGACAATGCTGATCCTGGTAAAGCGCAGATCCTTCACTGTGGTGGGAGTTCAGAGCCCTGCAGGCCCAGTACATTTCTCATGTCCTCGAGCAACACTTTGCCGTTCTGTTCTCAGTCTTACCGACAGATGTGGACCCTGAGGGGTCAGACCTCGGCTAATTATTAGACACATGCAAGTGAACATTAGCTAACTAGACAGAATGAATGAGGAGGAGAAGACAGAAACAAATGGCCTCTCAAAGACAAAAAAGGGGGAAGTGAGAGTTGCGGAGAGTGCGAAACGAAAACATGTTGATCATGTAATTTTTCTTTCATAAACATCATTAAAGGAAACAATATATAAAATTGTGTATAAAATGTATAAAACTGTTACTCAGACATTGTTACTGTATACCACCCTCATGTCATTTACATAACATTTTCCTCAGCGGTGGCATTTCCACCGCACAGTGGGGCCGGTTTTGTGTCGGAGGATAAAGTCACCCCCAGAGTGGCAGATGGTAGATCAGGCCCAGCGGGAAGAGAGGAGAGAGGGGAGAGAAGGCAAAGAGGCCATCCCACAGTCACAAAAGTGTTTGAGGTCAGAGGTCAGGGAAGCATCTGCTCCGGCCTGAGGGGACATTGCATCGCTGGGAGAGACCTGTTGCCGTGGTGTGTGTTGCTGAGCTTTTCAGCGTGTGGGTGGATCTTTATCTCAGACTGGACTGATTTCAGGACAAAGGGGATCTATTACAGTTAGTTAGCATGGGGTGACACACACACACACACAGTTAAAAACACTCAGTTTCATTGCGCCTTACAAAACTGAGTGAGGCTTTTTACACCAGAAAAGTGAATTCTCTGAGTGATTATTCAGTGTGTTTTCATGGTAAAGTGAAGCAGGGAAACTTCAAAGCGACCCCAAAACCTTTTACAATCTTCTGCCAAATGTGACTGTCTGGGCTCCGTGTGGGGGCACATGGGGCTGTTAAAAACTCCCTGATTTGGTCTCACCTAACTAAGTCAACAAGGGAGTTTTCAGCAGTCCTGTGTGACATAAGGGGAACGCTGTAAAAAACTGCCAGGAGCTGTAAAAAGTCCAACACAGGAGAGAAATGAGAAAACAGAGCAACGAAAGGCTGAATGTGAGACAGGGAGACGACTAGAGGGGAAGAAGTATTGTGTAGGAAAAAAGAAATTAAAGGAGGAACAGGTAAGGAAGAGAGGAATTAAGAAGGAGTGTGGTGGTTGGGGGGGTGGGGGTTTGAAGAGACAGAAGTTGCAACAGCTGACTTCACATGGGTTCTTTATGTCCCTGGAGGAGAGGTTGGCTTGTCAGCACCCCCATCTGACAAGGGGACAGAGGGGAGGGAGGGAGGGGGGAAGGGATAAGAGGAGGAGAAAGGAGAAGGGGGGAGGAGGAGGAGGAGGAGGAGTCCTGTCCAACAGCTGCCTTCATTAACATGCGCACCTGCTCCCTGTGGAGATACTAGGAGGCCAACAGATGCCCTCCCTTACACATAAACACTCATGCTCACATGCACAACTACACACTCTCACACAAGCCCCAATTCAAGCATAAACACTTTTTTTGGTTGACTTTAAATGCTCCTACATGGACTTTACCGATGTGTACAAGCTGCATATTAAATAATGTCTGAGCGCTGTGCAAATTGGAAATCAATTTAAGTGAAATCCTCTTGATTTGTCTTTTTTTTGGTGAAGTTGGGAAGTTCTCACTATCAGCCAGTTTGAGCTATGTGACTGTAGCAGCATCTGTCCTTGGTCTGGATGGGAGGGAAGCACCCAGGAGCTTAGGGCCTGAATGCAGTGCTTCATATAGGACATCCAGAGTCGGCACAGTCCCCTTGATCTCAACGATCATTCAGGATGAGTGCGGACAGCGTGGGGGCGAAAGGTAGATGGGAACTGGCTGTTACGGCTAGACTATTTTGTGGCGTCTGTTGTCCCAGCAGAATGTGTTTTCAAGGTTCTGAGGGGAGTCTAATCCAGAGAGACACGCTAGAATAACACGCTGTCCCTCTCCTGCTGCAGTGGGACTTTGCTGGGCGGGAAATTTTTAGTCCCCCTCCCCTTCTCTAACTCTCCCTCCCCACTCCCCTTATTCCCCCTTTTGTTTAGATAATTGTTCCCACGATTTAACCAACAAAAAATGATCCCAGTTTTCTAATCATAACTGCTTCCCCTCTCACTCTCTTCTCCCAGGTGTCCCAGTGACTACGTAGGCAGTCGGTGCCAGTACCCGAGCCCCTGCAGCCCTTCACCCTGCCGAAACGGTGGCGAATGCCGCCCCATCTCCCATGGCAACACGTTTGATTTCCGCTGCGTGTGCCGCCTGGGTTTCACCGACCGGCTATGCCTGACCCCCACCAACCACGCTTGCATGAGCTCCCCCTGTCGCAATGGAGGAACATGTGATCTCATTACCCTGACTGCCTACCGCTGCCGCTGCCCACCAGGGTGGTCAGGTATGCCGCTATAACTTTATCCCCCCAATGTGCCTTTTTTAATACTCTCTTTGCCCTCATATCACCATGAACCATAATTACTAACAACCCTCTTTTGCTGTGTTGTTTTCAAGGCAAAACATGCCAGCTTGCCAACCCATGTGCTTCCAATCCATGTGCAAATGGCGGCCAGTGCTCTGCCTTTGATTCCACCTACATCTGCACCTGCCCACCCGCTTTCCACGGTCAAACCTGCAAGCAGGACGTCAACGAGTGCGCCCAGACCCCCTCCCCCTGCCTGAACGGCGGCGTGTGCGTGAACGAGGTGGGCTCGTACCACTGCCGCTGTCCTCAAGAGTACACGGGCCAGCACTGTGAGACCCCCTACATGCCATGCAGCCCCTCGCCATGCCAGAATGGAGGCACCTGCGTCCAGAAGGGAGACACCACCTACGACTGCAGCTGCCTGCCAGGTATCACGCAAACATCTACACAGAAATAAGCAGAACAATAGTAGTTAACTTCAGTCTATTGACATATGGAGTTGTGTCTAGCTAATGTCGCGACATAACCCACACTTTTATTTTCATATTACAACAGTTGACCTACAAACCAGTCTGTTGTTGTAGTAAAATCTGATTGGGTGGAATTAGTGTCCCCCTCCCCTCTCTGCCAGTCCCCCACTGGCAGGATGCAGTCACACAGACGTTTCCTTTTGATAATCACTAACAAACCCCCACTACACTAGGAGCCACACATACAGAAGATATATGGATATACACGCCCCTTTTCATGAGGTCAAACACACACAAAAATGTCTTGTTTTTCAGCCAAATGCACCCGGTCTGTTTGGTATCTTTATTGTGCTGGCACCCATAACCGTTGCAGTTTTGTGTAAAACTATGTGGTTACTGCTGTTAAAGGCAGGAGAGCAGCTGTGGAGAAATCTTTCTTCTCTTTACCACATCATGGTAAACACAGTCCTATTTTTCTGAGAGGTTCAATACTGGATCATTATTTTCAAGCTTTCAGCTGGCTGTATTACTGCCTGGTTGTTCGCTTATGGCCAGCAACCAGAGCAAGTTGTTTAGATATGCAGATGAATGGAGGGATATTGTGGGGCTGTGTGTTAAAGTTTAACCCATGCTGTGTGTCTCTCGTGGGTGTCCGTGCTGGAATGCGTTTAGATAGCGAAGCTGCACGGGCACCTGCAGAGCTGCGGGTTGATAGTTAATCAGACTATCGGGGTTGTAAAACACCCACTCAAGCCTTTGATGTTTGAGGAGGAGACAAGCTGCGCTGTCATCTACAGGGCATTAAAACAATCTGCCACGAGGATATAGAGACCTTATCTTTCACTTACATGTGCAGTGATAGCGAGAGGAAGAAAGTCTTGATTATTAACTCAGAGCAAATGTTGCCAGATCTTTTTCTTTATCTTTGTGACTTGCCGCTTTTTTACACCTTTGTCTGTTTTTGTCTTGTCCCTCTTTGTTTCGTCAGGCTTCACGGGTCAGCACTGTGAGCATAACATCGACGACTGCCCAGGCCACAACTGCCAGAATGGTGGTGTGTGTGTGGATGGTGTGAACACCTACAACTGCCAGTGCCCACCTCATTACACAGGTGACCTTTGCTAAAAGTAGACTCAGTAAATCAGGAACGTACACAGAAAACATGTATAGACGTCCCCTCACACTGTGCTTATGTCCTTTTTTCTCTCTTAATATTTTCAGGTCAGTACTGCACAGAAAATGTGGACGAGTGCGAGCTGATGCCCAATGCGTGCCAGAACGGGGGGACATGCCACGACACTCACGGCAGCTATCACTGCGTCTGCGTCAACGGGTGGACGGGCGACGACTGCAGCGAGAACATTGACGACTGTGCCAGTGCAGCTTGTTACCACGGTGCGACCTGCCACGACCGCGTAGCTTCCTTCTTCTGCGAGTGTCCCCACGGCCGCACAGGTATGACTCCTCCAGACATAATATGCACACGGATCATCGATCTGTGGTGTGATTTCATTGTAATGATACATTCTGACGAAAATGTGTATTTTACAGGTTTACTGTGCCACCTCGATGATGCCTGCATCAGCAACCCGTGTCAAAAGGGCTCCAACTGTGACACCAACCCAGTCAATGGCAAGGCAATCTGCACATGTCCCCCAGGTTACACTGGTTCAGCCTGCAACCTGGACATTGACGAGTGCTCCCTCGGTAAGTTAGAAAGCTAACTGTTTCTCCCCTCTGGTGTAGTGTACAAATTTTATACACAATTGACCACATATGTGTAACATCTTGTATCTTACATGCATTAGGTGCCAACCCTTGTGAACATGGCGGCCGCTGCCTCAACACCAAAGGCTCTTTCCAGTGTAAATGTCTTCAAGGATATGAGGGTCCTCGTTGCGAGATGGATGTCAACGAATGCATGTCTAATCCTTGCCATAATGATGCCACCTGTCTGGATCAGATTGGAGGGTTCCACTGCATCTGTATGCCAGGTAGGAATATTTTGCTTATACTGAAAGGAGAAGAAATTGTGTCTAAAAGTTCCTATAAATGCAAACATCAGGTTTTCTAAGCTTTTGTTTGAATAATTTTTGACTTTTATTAAACACCTGGAACTGTAACTACAGTTAGAGCAGAAATACAATTTGACTAATAACTGTATAACTTTCAGGATATGAGGGAGTGTTTTGCCACATCAACACTGATGAGTGTGCCAGCCAGCCTTGTCTCAACAATGGCAAGTGCATCGACAAGATCAACTCCTTCCACTGCGAGTGCCCCAAAGGTGAGAACATATCAGGGAACGTGAAAAATGATGGAGCAAATGGAGTAAAAGAAATAGGTTCACCAGCCCTTCTGGTCTCTTTTAACCTTTTTTGGTCAGACAATGGGAGCAGTGATGAGGCTGTAAAAGGGTGGATCATTAACGTATCTGTCAATGACTAGAGCGCGCATGGTTCTCAGATTGGATGTAAATGATTTACCTCTCTTAATAGTGTCACAGAAGGGTTTTCGGGTGAGCAGGGCAGCATATCAGATTGCGGAAACATTAGCATTTTCCGCGGGCATGAGAGTTTCTGTTAGAGCTTAGCGCCAAAGTTGGGGGGCAGGGATTGGTTTATACCCGCTAATCTGGAGGCCATTGTGTTGTGGTTTGAAAGAAAGATTTCACTGCACAGTAAGAGCTGAGGAGGTGGTGGGGTGGGGGTGGAAGGAGTGCTCTGGAATGGTTCGTTAGGACCTTCAGTGTCCTCCAGACCTACTTCTCATGCTAATTAGTTTTTCTGCATTTTGAACACTGTGGCTACAGGTACATTATTTATGGAAATTTTGGACATCTGAAAGAAGAAGAAAAAGAAGCAGAAAAGTTTGATTTTGCATTTTGTTCGATCCATTTGCAGGTTTTTCGGGGAGTCTGTGTCATGTGGACATTGATGAGTGTGCCAGCACCCCCTGCAAGAATGGAGCTAAATGCACAGATGGTCCCAACAAGTACACCTGCGAATGTGCCGAAGGTAAATTTTCACACAGTTTTCTTCCAATTTCTCTAGTTTCTCTCCAAATGAGCATTACCTTTATTCTCTTAAATACTTATTTTCCTCCCTTTCTCATCCAGGTTACACGGGCCAGCACTGTGAGATCGACATCAATGAGTGCTACTCTGACCCCTGCCACTATGGCACCTGTAAGGATGGCCTGGCCTCCTTCACTTGTTACTGCCACCCCGGCTACACTGGCCGCCTGTGTGAGACCAACATCAATGAGTGTCTGAGCCAGCCATGCAAGAATGGTGGTACTTGCCAGGACAGGGAGAACACATATATCTGTTCCTGTCCAAAAGGCACTGCAGGTGAGACTTTGGACATCCACATTTAAATCATGACAAATTCCTCCACTTAAAATGTCTAGATTCTCCTCATCCTCCCCACCTCTGCTCCAATCTACAGGTTTCAACTGTGAGGTGAACCTGGACGACTGTAAGAGCAAACCCTGCGACTACGGGAGATGCATCGACAAAATCAATGGCTATGAGTGTGCGTGTGAGCCGGGCTACACAGGTGAGCCGCTGGGTGGAGTTTACAGGTGCAGTGGGATGGTCCCCTGAGCTTTGGGAGGGGCAGGTAGGACAGGTGGCTGGCGGGTCCACCCCTGTGGAACAATGGTGTCAGATTGCCTGTGTGTGTGAGGGGAGGGGGTGGGGGTGGAGGGGGTCAAAGAGAAAGGAACACAGTCCCAAACCTGATACAAACACACACACACACAAAGCGCTAACATTGCCAGCGATTTGAAAAGACTATGACGTTGAGCCTGGAAAGGGTCTGTAAGGTGATACTTTAAAAGGAAAAGAGCCCGGCCTTTAATCACATATGTGCTGTTTATTAGTGTGCAACTGCTTGACAAATCCCGCTGATAACTCAAATTGAAGTGACTTCACTTCATTTACTTTGGCACTCCACTAACTGTAATGTATTAGTGTATAAAACTTTAGTGACAAAGTCTTATCCCAACAAGTGGACCGCTCTTGTCTTCCTCCCTTTCATGGCCCAGCACAGCCGGTTCTGACTGGTAGTGGCTGTGTCATTATTCTAAAAGGGGGGCAGAGGAACAAGTGTGTGTGTGCAGGCTGCTGTGCATCCCTCCTCCCGTTCCTCCCGTCCATCTTTTTGTGCTGACGGGGTGAGCGTGGAGGGCACGGCGGGACCGAGACACAGAGGGACAGAGGACTATTGTAACTGAAGCTCAGGCAGTTGGGCCCTCCCTTCCTGATTGATGAAGAACAGAGGAGGAGGGAGCTGGGTAGGGGATCAGAGGGGGGTTTAATTGTTACTCGGCCGTGTGTGAAATGGGTCTGGCCTTCTGTCCCTGTAAACAGCCCTGGGTGAGGTTACTTCTCCCTGGATGGGGTGTGTGTGTGAATAGGGTGAGGAGCTACAGCCCCCCCCACACCCCCTTTTCCTGGCAGCACCTCCCCCTCTCAGATCCAGCTGAAACCCTCCTTCTGCCTATTCAACAGGGCCCCATTCAATCAATGAAGGAGAAGCAAAAGGGCCTCCAGGGGCCGCCAGGCTAGGCACACATTGGAGCTGCTACAGCTTCTGCCTGTTGAATGCTGAGGCTTTAGTGTTAGCTCATTCTATTGTCCAAAAGCCACCTCATCTAGCAGCTTTTAAAGGCTCAAAGAACACCACAGCAGAGAGTGGCGTGTCCATCTGTGGGGTTTTCATAATGGCCAGCATAGATATTTATCAATTCACATCTCTCAAAAGGAATATTTGCTGCAGTCTCCTAAAATCATACATTATTGTCTTTCAGGAGCAATGTGTAACATCAACATCGATGAGTGTGTCATCAACCCCTGTCACAACGGGGGCACATGCGTTGACGGCATCAACAGCTTCACCTGCCTGTGCCCAGAGGGCTACAATGATGCTACCTGTTTGTCCCAGGTGGACGAGTGCGGCAGCAACCCCTGCATCCACGGCCGATGCCAGGACCTCATCAATGGGTGAGCAAAGATCCAATTTTAAGATGACTGGGCAGCAAAAAGTGGTCCTAATAGAACTCAAACAAACAAACAAACAGAACAAAACAAACACAGCTGACCTGTTTTTTCGCTGTCATTAAAGCTACAAATGTACCTGTGACTCCGGATGGAGCGGGCCAAACTGCGACATCAATAACAACGAGTGTGAGTCCAACCCGTGCATGAACGGGGGAACCTGCAAGGACATGACCAGCGGATACCACTGCACATGCAGAGCTGGCTTCACTGGTCAGTTATAACCCTTATAACCTCTCGTCACTACGTCTCTTTTCCTTTGCTCATTGAGATTGAGCGTGTGTTTCATTGGCCTATATCTAACCCAAGTGTGATCTCTAATCCCGCCACTGTAGGACCTAACTGCCAAACTAACATCAACGAGTGTGCCTCCAACCCCTGCCTCAACCAGGGCACCTGCATCGATGATGTGGCTGGATACAAGTGCAACTGTTTGCTGCCCTACACTGGTATGACACGCCGCTGCTTATTTTTCACTAAAAGGTTCAGTCTATTGCCTGGATTGTTACTTTAGTTATCTGCTGACTCAGCTGTTTGCTCAGGTTTCAAAATGTAAAGACAATCTCCCACTTTCCAAGGATTATCATATCCTTTCCTGTGTTGTTTTAGAAAACATCAGCCAGCGACCACTAACAGGGATGTCTGTTTTTGCCGTCTCTGTGTGGAAAGATCTGCTTGTCTGCTTTGCAGGGATAACTCTGTGTGTGTGTGTTTTGGTATAACATGCCACAGTGGCTAATACAAGCACGAGCACTGGAGCCAGCTCCTAGCCCTATTCCCACTTCCGCTGCCGTTCTGTTTCCTGTCTGTGATCACACAATAGCAGGAAACAGGAAGGCCCTTCCTGTTTGGCAAAGTCGTCATGGAAATGGATAAGGAAGTGGGATGGAAACTGGGATTTAGAAATGAAATCTTTTGCAGCAGTTCAGAAAGTTAAAGAGATTAAATATCCATTTTGTGTCTTTGGTATTTGTTGTTGAAGTCTGAGGCTGAAGCAGATTTCTCTGTATTACCAGTGAAATGCAAACACTGATGTTGTCTTTTCTCTGCCACCAGGTGAAAACTGTGAGACCCTGCTGGCTCCCTGCAGTCCTAGACCCTGTAAAAATGGAGGCGTATGTAAAGAGTCCGAAGACTACCAGAGCTTTTCCTGCATCTGCCCTGAAGGATGGCAAGGTATCCATCCATTTCTGTTCATTGTGTGTTACATGTCTCGTCCATTAAACTGTCCATCCGCTGGACAATGAGATTTATTCTTCTTTAACTCTCTTTTTCTTTATCTCAAGGTCAAACATGTGAAATCGATATCAACGAATGTGTGAAGAGCCCATGCCGCAATGGTGCCATTTGCCATAACACTATGGGTGGCTACCAGTGCAAGTGCCAGCCGGGTTACTCTGGTCAGAAGTGTGAGACAGACATCGACGACTGCAAACCAAGTAAGGAACAGATTCACACCGTCGCGCTTTCCCACATTGTCTACGATTTAGAACAAGGAAATGGTAAACTTATATCCTCTTTTCTTGTGTTTCAGATCCCTGCAGTAATGGTGGTCTGTGCCATGATGGCATCAACAGTTTCACGTGCACCTGCCTACCTGGGTTTCGTGGTGGCAGATGTGAGCAGGACATAAACGAGTGTGAGAGCAACCCCTGCAGAAACGGAGCCAACTGCACGGACTGCGTCAACAGCTACACCTGCACCTGTCCGCCTGGCTTCAGTGGCATCAACTGTGAGATCAACACCAACGACTGCACGGACAGGTAGCTTACCTTCAGACCATCAGACCTTACTGAATAATCAACCCAAAGCGCATATAGTAATGCTTTAACATTTTTTTAACATCTTGTGTTTCTGCAGCTCTTGCTTCAATGGTGGCACTTGCGTGGATGGAATCAATGCGTTCACCTGCCTGTGCCTCCCTGGATTCACC
>BRZM01000622.1:29546-79204 GCA_033238685.1 Lates japonicus
AGATGTGGCCACAGATTTTGCTCTCATCTATTTTTCAATACACTAATAATACATTTGCATATCAAGACTGTTCACAACCTAGGGGGCACTTGCTTGTCTTCCAGCATGGCTCATCACCCTCCCACACACACAGTCACAGGATCTGGCACCAGCCCTGGCTCTTCTGGGACAGGGTACTGGCCCATGTCATTAGGGACAGATTGCGGTCCTCATAGGGCGGATAACGCAGATAGGTGACACATTCAAACCGCGTGCCCCTTAGCAGGCATGATTTCCTGTGAGAGAAGGTATCAAAGCTGTAGCGGCCGTGGTAGGAACCTGTTCCACTGGCACCTGCCAAAAAAAAAAAAAAAAAATGTTGTGGATAGTGGACAGATTGCTGGCAATAATATCTCACCACTATGTTTAACACAGTTTATACCGTGACACAACAAACTTACCTACTCCACCGAAAGGCAGAGCCACCATCAGACTCTGCAGGATGCTGTCATTGGAGCAAAAGCTTCCACTAGAGGTCTCACTCATTAGTCTTGAAATGACCTGCATTGCCAGGAAGGCCAACACATGGTCAGAATACATGCTGGATAATCAAGGTAAAACAATTAATACACAGTGTTTTTACTTTAATTCTTGCCATGTACCTTACTGTTGTTGGAATATGCATACACACAGAGAGGTTTCTCTTGCTTATTGATGAAGGCAATCGCCTCATCCTCATTGTTTACAGTCAGAACAGGGAGAACTGGGCCAAAAACATCCTGTTGCATGATGGGGTCTGATTCTGCCACATCTGTCAAAATTGTCGGGGCTTCAGATAAACAAAAACAAAAACTGTGAGTGCACTGAGATCAGATACACTGCCTGCATTAGCTGGCTTTGCTTCAAGGAATCCAACACAGAGGATTCTTACCAATATATTTCTCTGCTTCTATCACCTGCCCACCCATAGCCACCTTGCCAGATCTCCACAGCATGTCTCTGGTACGGTTAAAGATCTCCAGATTGACCATGCGGCCAAAGCTGCGGGACTCTCGGGGATCGGGACCGTAGAATTGCATCAGACAGCACTTCAGGGCCTGCACCAGCCGTGCTTTGACATCCGCGTGGCACAGGATGTAGTCCGGAGCCACCAAGCTCTGTCCGGCATTGTGGAAACGAGCCCAGGCAAGGCGTTGCGCGGTGGTGGCAATGTCACACTGACAGTCCACGTAACATGGATTCTTGCCCCCCAGAATCAGGGTGACAGGTGTGAGAGTGCGAGCTGCAGCCTGAGCAATCCTGTTTCCCTCCTCTCTGTTTCCTAGGGATTGACAGTCATCCTTTATAAACTAGGAATAATTCAATAAATGTGCATAAACATTTTTTTTCAAGGTGATTTTATCTTTACCTGTAAAGAAGACATGATCAAATTTGAGTTCCACAACTTCAGGCAAATCACTCACGCCTGCAAGAATTACATGGAAGCATTCCTTGAGGAAAACAAGAATTTTAGATCAGATCGTTACATTTTAACTCAAGTATTGTAGAACATCTGCAAAAACTGTGCTTTGTGAGTCAGCTTTTCTCTGACAGCAGCCACCAAATTTGACAGTTCTTCATTTATCAGACCTCATTATTGGTGATGAATGGAATAAAAACTGGACCAGGACCACCTAATCCATCAGAATGTCCACCAAGCTTTTACAAGACTCAATAGTTGATTGAAAAAGTTACTCTTTGTGAGACAATAACACACAGAGGCTCTACTGCAACGTGCAAAATTGCCCTCAGTAGAGCAATCCATCCTCCCTGCTCACTTGAAATTACTCACATTATCCAAGTATAGAGGGATGAGATGATGGAGGAGCTCTGATGTGTGATAGGTGCATTCAGAGGGGTTGATGATAGCACAGTTTCCTGCACAGATGAACGAAAACATCATCAGCGGCTGTCACACAAGCGTGCAGAAGATCTGAATGAGAACTAAATGATTAAATCAATGTGTTTGCTGCACCTGCTGCAATGGCCCCTACCAGCGGCACCAAACACATTTGGACAGGACTAGACCAGGTCCCCACGATGAACACCACCCCCAGCGGCTCATTGACCACCAGACACTGGTCCAATGTGGTGGACTAAACCGATCAGACAAGCTCAAAATTAGGTTACAAGTGAAATGGAACACTCGGGAGTGAAAGCTGGCTGGAGTTTATCAGTGCACAGGTTGACTAACAGAGAGGAAATGGCATCAGATATCAAGTGACTCACTTTATTCCCTACAAAAAGGGCAAGGCAACTTAAGTTCTAATCTGCTTTGGTGGGGCTCAGCACAATACATTTCTTTGTAAAAACGAGACGGAATGTTCCCTCCAAAAAGGTTGCACAAATCAGGAATAATCCCAATAATGTTGTGAAGATGTTGATGGAGGTAATGATCTGCACAAACAGTCTCACCAGGTTTCTCTCCACATGCTGTGGCTGCATCCACTTCTTAAGGTTGCTGATGGCATAAAGCGCCTCATTCTTGACAAGGAGCAGCTCAGACATGACTGTCTCAAACCGTGGCTGGTAGGAAAATAAAGAATGAAGACAGAAAATGCCAAGAAATTACTATTTGGTCCATTATTAGGACCATGGTTTCAATCACAGCACACACACAGACATTGCTGCAGACTGCCTCACCTTATGAAGGTCCCTTCCAAGAGCATCCACAAAGTCACACTCATGTTCCTCCAGCATCCGCACCACGGCCTCCAGTTGAGCCAGTCTGAAGTTCTCCTTGAGCGTGCGTCCAGCTTGAAAGGCAACCCTGGCCCTTCTCAGCAGGTCCACGCACTCCAGAGGGTACGTCTTCAAACACGGCTCCCCCAGCCTGGTCCTGGAACAGTGCAGCCAAATCACTAGTCTTAACACTACGAGTTCAATTAAACACATTTCTCAATCCACGGATCTTGATCACAATACCTTCTGCATGTTAACCTGCCATTCCTCTGACAGGCATAGCACGCCTTCACTTTTCCACTCATGTTTCGCCAGTCAAAGATTTCTCCACTGCTGGCCTTTCTGAATGGGTTTACTGAGCAGTTAAGCTCATGCATGCACCAGTGGCAGGGAGGATAGTGAAAATCCTAAGAACTCCAGCTCTCTTAGTTTATGTGCATCACCTGATTGGCTGGAGTTCTTAGGATTTTCACTATCCTCCCTGCCACTGGTGCATGCATGAGCTTAACTGCTCAGTAAACCCATTCAGAAAGGCCAGCAGTGGAGAAATCTTTGACTGGCGAAACATGAGTGGAAAAGTGAAGGCGTGCTATGCCTGTCAGAGGAATGGCAGGTTAACATGCAGAAGGTATTGTGATCAAGATCCGTGGATTGAGAAATGTGTTTAATTGAACTCGTAGTGTTAAGACTAGTGATTTGGCTGCACTGTTCCAGGACCAGGCTGGGGGAGCCGTGTTTGAAGACGTACCCTCTGGAGTGCGTGGACCTGCTGAGAAGGGCCAGGGTTGCCTTTCAAGCTGGACGCACGCTCAAGGAGAACTTCAGACTGGCTCAACTGGAGGCCGTGGTGCGGATGCTGGAGGAACATGAGTGTGACTTTGTGGATGCTCTTGGAAGGGACCTTCATAAGGTGAGGCAGTCTGCAGCAATGTCTGTGTGTGTGCTGTGATTGAAACCATGGTCCTAATAATGGACCAAATAGTAATTTCTTGGCATTTTCTGTCTTCATTCTTTATTTTCCTACCAGCCACGGTTTGAGACAGTCATGTCTGAGCTGCTCCTTGTCAAGAATGAGGCGCTTTATGCCATCAGCAACCTTAAGAAGTGGATGCAGCCACAGCATGTGGAGAGAAACCTGGTGAGACTGTTTGTGCAGATCATTACCTCCATCAACATCTTCACAACATTATTGGGATTATTCCTGATTTGTGCAACCTTTTTGGAGGGAACATTCCGTCTCGTTTTTACAAAGAAATGTATTGTGCTGAGCCCCACCAAAGCAGATTAGAACTTAAGTTGCCTTGCCCTTTTTGTAGGGAATAAAGTGAGTCACTTGATATCTGATGCCATTTCCTCTCTGTTAGTCAACCTGTGCACTGATAAACTCCAGCCAGCTTTCACTCCCGAGTGTTCCATTTCACTTGTAACCTAATTTTGAGCTTGTCTGATCGGTTTAGTCCACCACATTGGACCAGTGTCTGGTGGTCAATGAGCCGCTGGGGGTGGTGTTCATCGTGGGGACCTGGTCTAGTCCTGTCCAAATGTGTTTGGTGCCGCTGGTAGGGGCCATTGCAGCAGGTGCAGCAAACACATTGATTTAATCATTTAGTTCTCATTCAGATCTTCTGCACGCTTGTGTGACAGCCGCTGATGATGTTTTCGTTCATCTGTGCAGGAAACTGTGCTATCATCAACCCCTCTGAATGCACCTATCACACATCAGAGCTCCTCCATCATCTCATCCCTCTATACTTGGATAATGTGAGTAATTTCAAGTGAGCAGGGAGGATGGATTGCTCTACTGAGGGCAATTTTGCACGTTGCAGTAGAGCCTCTGTGTGTTATTGTCTCACAAAGAGTAACTTTTTCAATCAACTATTGAGTCTTGTAAAAGCTTGGTGGACATTCTGATGGATTAGGTGGTCCTGGTCCAGTTTTTATTCCATTCATCACCAATAATGAGGTCTGATAAATGAAGAACTGTCAAATTTGGTGGCTGCTGTCAGAGAAAAGCTGACTCACAAAGCACAGTTTTTGCAGATGTTCTACAATACTTGAGTTAAAATGTAACGATCTGATCTAAAATTCTTGTTTTCCTCAAGGAATGCTTCCATGTAATTCTTGCAGGCGTGAGTGATTTGCCTGAAGTTGTGGAACTCAAATTTGATCATGTCTTCTTTACAGGTAAAGATAAAATCACCTTGAAAAAAAATGTTTATGCACATTTATTGAATTATTCCTAGTTTATAAAGGATGACTGTCAATCCCTAGGAAACAGAGAGGAGGGAAACAGGATTGCTCAGGCTGCAGCTCGCACTCTCACACCTGTCACCCTGATTCTGGGGGGCAAGAATCCATGTTACGTGGACTGTCAGTGTGACATTGCCACCACCGCGCAACGCCTTGCCTGGGCTCGTTTCCACAATGCCGGACAGAGCTTGGTGGCTCCGGACTACATCCTGTGCCACGCGGATGTCAAAGCACGGCTGGTGCAGGCCCTGAAGTGCTGTCTGATGCAATTCTACGGTCCCGATCCCCGAGAGTCCCGCAGCTTTGGCCGCATGGTCAATCTGGAGATCTTTAACCGTACCAGAGACATGCTGTGGAGATCTGGCAAGGTGGCTATGGGTGGGCAGGTGATAGAAGCAGAGAAATATATTGGTAAGAATCCTCTGTGTTGGATTCCTTGAAGCAAAGCCAGCTAATGCAGGCAGTGTATCTGATCTCAGTGCACTCACAGTTTTTGTTTTTGTTTATCTGAAGCCCCGACAATTTTGACAGATGTGGCAGAATCAGACCCCATCATGCAACAGGATGTTTTTGGCCCAGTTCTCCCTGTTCTGACTGTAAACAATGAGGATGAGGCGATTGCCTTCATCAATAAGCAAGAGAAACCTCTCTGTGTGTATGCATATTCCAACAACAGTAAGGTACATGGCAAGAATTAAAGTAAAAACACTGTGTATTAATTGTTTTACCTTGATTATCCAGCATGTATTCTGACCATGTGTTGGCCTTCCTGGCAATGCAGGTCATTTCAAGACTAATGAGTGAGACCTCTAGTGGAAGCTTTTGCTCCAATGACAGCATCCTGCAGAGTCTGATGGTGGCTCTGCCTTTCGGTGGAGTAGGTAAGTTTGTTGTGTCACGGTATAAACTGTGTTAAACATAGTGGTGAGATATTATTGCCAGCAATCTGTCCACTATCCACAACATTTTTTTTTTTTTTTTTGGCAGGTGCCAGTGGAACAGGTTCCTACCACGGCCGCTACAGCTTTGATACCTTCTCTCACAGGAAATCATGCCTGCTAAGGGGCACGCGGTTTGAATGTGTCACCTATCTGCGTTATCCGCCCTATGAGGACCGCAATCTGTCCCTAATGACATGGGCCAGTACCCTGTCCCAGAAGAGCCAGGGCTGGTGCCAGATCCTGTGACTGTGTGTGTGGGAGGGTGATGAGCCATGCTGGAAGACAAGCAAGTGCCCCCTAGGTTGTGAACAGTCTTGATATGCAAATGTATTATTAGTGTATTGAAAAATAGATGAGAGCAAAATCTGTGGCCACATCTTAACACAGGGTATCCATAGTAGTTTAATCTGTGCGTGTGTGTGAGATGACAATTGTGGGACCAACAAGTTTCTCAAGAGAACTACCTTAATTGTACATCAACTCATCTTGAATACATGTGTATGAGAAAACATTATCTGTATTTTGGATGCTCATATGTATTAGTGGAATGGTTTAAGATTCAGCCACTACTGAGTTTATAATGACCTACGCTCTTTGATTAAGCTATGAAAAAAGTTGCATCAAAACAAGAAAACAATTTTGTGCCTCATTCATGTTTATTCATGTATTTACAACTGATGTATCTGAATCAACCATCCCACAAACAAACATGTTATTAATCCTGTGACAATCTTTATTCAGTTCTTTTGTAGATTTTCTCCTCGTTGCCTTCCTTCGTGGCTGCATATCTGGACACAGTGAACAGGTAGTCGCTCAACCTGAGTGCAAATGTAGGGACATTTATTACACGTTTGTTTGAGGAACCTTGTGCTCATATTAATTTAAAAGCACTAGACTGACCTGTTCAAAAACTTGGCTACATCTGGATCTGCCTCCCCTGAGCGCACAATTGGAGCAACACTATAATAATAACACAGAGCTGTCAGAACCATGCACTAGGAACAAGATAAATGGATCAATTCTAAGTTGGTCTAAGCTAATGTTACAACTAAGGAACATGATGAACTGACTCCGCGCTCTGCTCTCCCGACAGACTGTCCCAGCTAAGTGTAAAGCTGTACCTGCTCTTCCTCCAGACTGAAAAGGAAAGCATTAAGTGTTAGCATAACAGGAAAACGGACTCTCATAAAATTCCATCTATATGATGCACAAAGGGGCTTATAGGTAAAATGAAGTTGGTCAGTGGAGGGAGTTCTTTCAGAGTTATCAATCCAGGTTTCCAGGTCTGTAATTGGCTGAGCAGTAAATTTAGTTCTCTGCAAACAGAGCAGAAAGAAATCGTCGCGACAAGACACAATAAATTACAATTTACTGCATCAGACTGGCCAACAAGTGCTTACTTATATGACCTTCGCAGATGATCGAGGTATGATATTGGAGCCCACATCTTGTAAAATGCACTGTATCTGCAGTAATGAAAAGAGCAAATACAGTCTGAAATCTTGTTACTGGTGAATGCAAAATGTCAGCACTTAAGAGGTTAATAAATGCAAGATGAAAATCAAACCTTGTTCAGTTGATCTGTGAATGTGACCTTTGTCAAGGCAAAATTTCTGGCTAAGCTTTCGTAATGCACAATTCAACACGGCCGTTGTAGCGTACATTAAAGAACTAGTGTTAAAAAGAAATTGAACATTTCAATAGTTGAGATTTTACCTTATAGCTGGAAGAAAGCTCATCTGTATTTCCCAAGGCTCAAAAATATGATCTTCCTTGGCCTCCTTTCTCCTGTAAATGCTTGAGAAACCTTTCAGGGATACAGCAAGAATGAAGTCAACTTTAAATGAGCTATTTAATGTAACAGAAGTGTAGTGTATTGTTTTCTAGTAAATTTAAGAACAACCTTTGTCTCTGGTTTGTGTATATTTTGGGTATTCTGTTGTCTCCTTCAGGCGTAACTGTTGGGAAAAAAAGAAGAGAGAGAGGAAGATTAAAAAGAAGAACTTTGATTAAATGATTTTGGACATATATCTGATACATATTAAGATATATTGCAGGTTCACAGCATAACTATGTATTTTTTTGTTTCACTGGCCCTAACAACACTCCAGCTCAATAATATAAAAGAATCATGCTATTTGTGCTAAAATTACTATATGTTACATACTTTGTTAACATCCTGTGTTGCAGCTACCTAGCCAGCACTTTGCTATATTACAGGCAGGCACACAAGTGACAAAAGAGGAGCTCAACACTTGCACATATACTCTGACAAAGAGCAGGGATACAGCCACTGTCTGAACACAACGTTTTCCTGTCCGATGCTGGCTTAAGAGCTCAGTTTGTCCTTACAACACAGCGGAGGTGAACAGGTTTGATAATGAATCAGTTTGCTGTTCAGGCTACTTTCGCAACAGCCAAGGGTGAAGATATAGGTACGTCTTATGTCCCTCCGATGTGTCCGTAGTTTATGGGCGTTTCTTTTAATCGCATCGATTGGTCAACTCACTGGTGGTGGAGAGCACCGAAGATGATTGACAGAATAATATATGTTCAAGTACTCATGGTGCTACTGGATACTGGAAACCTCTGCTGGTCACCTCCTGTGTGTCAGCTGTGTTTTTAATACTATTTAACACGCCGCGTTGGAAAGAGTTTGTTCCTCAGAGCATCTCCGTCTTCTTACACCGTAAAATGCCCCTGTATAAACCTTTTTATATCTGTCGAGTGTTCATTAAAAGTAATAGAGCTGTGGGGTGAGTCAACGTTTGTTGCTGCTTCAGAGGATTAACTTTAGCTGCTGCGGCTAAGTTACTAATAATAATACTGTCAGTGTCAAGTTGACCACCCCAGGACACGTTCTCAGCTCTGTTACAGAATGCTAGTCAAGGACTGCTTCGTGTCCGCTCCTGAAGGCCATCCTCCACGGAGAGCATGCAGTTGTTCACGGAAACCTGTACCATTAACAACGAAGTACATGGAAATTATGAGATTTTATGGTGACTGTACGCCAGTCAATATCTCAGCAGATGCAATTATATTATGCTAATTGTTGGTTCAAGGTTTTGCAAGACAGCTCCAGACACCATTGTATTTATGCTATTTGCCTCCTCCCAGAGTAAGGTTGTCACTTATCATTCAGTGGTGGCACTCTACACGATGATTTCCATATTACACTGTAGGAAAACACATTCAGTAATGACAAAACCATGGTATGCCACGGGAAAACTAGTGGTATTGGAAAATATACTTGAGTTAAAACTAGACAGACTGAAACTTGAAAAAGTGTCATTGTTTAACAACCCTTTGACCTCTGTTTTTGTTGTTGTTTGTTGGTGGCTCTTGCTGTCAGTTTGAACTGAGAACATATTTACAGTTGGTGTCACCACACAAGTAAAGTTTGCATCAACTCTCCAAATATTGACACATTTCTCTGCTGGGCCTGTTTGAGCTGAAGCAACTTATTCCTTATTCCTGTGGTAAGGGATGATGCAGCACCGGGGCCTGTATAAACTGTAACTTTTGGCTGTTGTATATCATATCCATAGTCGAGCACATACAGAGAAATTTGCGCGAGACGTTGTTCCAGTCTTGCATTGATGAACATTTAGCTGCAAAACTGTATATCACTAAATTGCTCAGTGCGACTGAGGAAGGAGTGTGAGCTTTGTTGAAGTATTATCAAAATAAATAAAAATTACTGGATTAGGTCAGTAACTTTACAGTGCTTATTTGTGTCCTACCACGCAGCCCTGACTCCATGTATTGTTTGGAGAGGTTATGGTTTCAGCCTCGACAAACCACTAACTGATCAAACTTCCCTTTCACCAGATGGATAATGTTAAATGAATTACTATTTTTTTGAAAATATACATATTTTATACATACATCCACATATCAAAGTGTGTGTTGTTAAGTGTTTTATTTTACTCATTTTGATAGTTGCTGTGTCTGTCTGTCTTGTCTGTGTCTTTAACAGCTAGGAGGAGGAGGAACTTGATCTCTGTGAATCAGAGGAGACTGCGTGGAATTTATTGGTGTAACAAATGGAAACTGGACACTTGCAACATGGCCACCTTTTAGCTTCCTCACATCTACCTTCTCACCGTTTGGACTGAAGAGATACTACTGTTCTTTTCCTAACATTTTTTTCTATTTTAATAATGAGGCTTTTTGTCAAATGAAATCACAAAGCCAGGTTACACATTACAGATATTATTGATACAAAAGGAAAAACCAGAAACAAGGCCCAGCAACATCATCCAGTTGTAGAGATGTGGTTCTAGCAGTTTCAGAAGTGCAGATGTAGATGTCACGTGCCCATCTGCAGGAAATGGAAAGCAATGACATGATTTGACATTTTCACACCTGCAGACAAAAGTGTTGCAGCTGCACTTTTTGATAGCTAATGATTGAAAAAGAGAGTTTGAGGCTAATATTACATTCTTTGCTGAATATTGAGAGTGCCTGCTCTCCAGGACTGTCTCTACTGTGTATGATTTAAGCATCAGACACACTTGTGAGATGGTTTAGTCCCAGAAAAGCCTAATACTTTGCTTCTGAATCTTGATTTTTAGGAAGGAAAATAAGGAGGAAAACACTTACACTTACTGCTTCATTTCTATTGATTATCTTAGTTTACTAGTAGTAGATGCTCATTAAAAACGCAGGCTGTAAAAAAAAAAAAGGCAAGAAACTGCAGCTTTAACGCCATTGCCTGAAGTTGGTGCAACTGATAGAACCAATTGTGGAAACCTTTGAGCCTGCTAGACCTGAACTCATGAGTTTGTGAATTTGGCGTGGTGAGCCGTCTGAGCAAGCCTGTTCAAATTAAATTATGTTATGCTTTTTCCTCATGGAACATGTCGTACAGTGATGTGGAACTGTTGTGTATTGTAATGGGTTTATTTGCTTGTTACATTTTATACTTGGCTGTGACTATGAAATCAAATGATCCAGCGCGAAAACCAGGTCTTCTGTCAACTAAAATGTTGTAATGCAACAACAATAGCTTACCACAGGTCACAGATACTTGTCACCATCTGAAGGTTTATTACGTTGCTGTTTCTGCCTCACTGCTCTCATGCACTCACATTCTCAGTGTAGTTTTTATGTCTACTCTTACAGCTCTTTGAAAATGCTTTATTTGCAATAATGTACTCCTTGATGTAGATGCCCAAGAAAAAAGCTGAGAAAAAGCCTCCACTTTAGAAATGAAGATAACAAAGAGAAAGAGACAGAAAGGCCGGATGTTAGTTTTAGTAGCTCCAGCAGCTGTGAACAGGAAGATGTCAGAACATTAGAGCTGCAGGTTAATGGAGGTTAATCGTGCCATGTTGGAAGTGTCTGAGAGAGTGTGATGGTTCTGACAGTATGGCCACTAATGAGAGTCTGGCATTGGCTGCACCGCGTTTTAACAAGTCTGATGTGTGTTTTTCCTGAGAGTAGTAGCCGGACATTAGTTTAGAGTATTCTCCTGTCTGCCCAAAAGCAGCCCTGACAGACATTGACAGCAATGTTGGCAAGTTTCTGTTGCATATAGTAGTTTATGGATTGCCAAGTATTATCATATTAAAGTTATGTATATACTAATATTTACCAGTAACAGTACCACCGTGATTGTAATAAAAGAGGATAAGGAGACATTTACCCAATACTTGATATTTTGAAGGTAAAATGCACCATTAGGATTCTAAATGAGCAATAACTATTGTTAGTTCTAAATAGTAGTGCCTGAGTAGGTTGTGTGTCTCATTTTGGGGTTTGGGGTAGTTCCTATAGCTCTTTGTGCAAAGACTTTCAATCATCACAGTCATCTGCATCTCTTGATAAGTCATATATTCAGTATTTAAGTGTTTGCGGCCAAATAGAAGCCCAGCTTATGTTTGTTTTCTCAGTGAGCTGCCCAGCCTGACACAGTGTCTGTGTGGTCGGAGCTGCCACTCTGGAGCGGGACTGGGGTCGAGTGCTGCCTACTCAGTATGCTTTTCAGCTGCCTGCCTGTGCAAGGAGCCATTCACACTCCTCTAAAGAGTTGATCACACCGCCAGGTAAATATTATGAAAACAAACACACACACACACACACACACTACAATAAGGTTCCAGCTGTGTAGTTATGGAACACAGTCTGTACACAGGCACAAAGCATACACAGAATCATTAAGCCTGATGGATACTTGAAAAATCACTTAACTAAAACTGGGCTATACTTAAATGACAGAGGAGATTATTTCATTATGGCTTAAATTTTATGGAGAATTAAAGACTTTGAATCACATTATAATTATCAAGTATAAAACTGATGCATCATTGGGTTTAAAATGCAATGTTTGAGAAGCTTACGCTCGCCATTTTATGTATTTATTATCTATTTAGGACCATTTTTTAAACTGTTAAAACCAAAAACTGCTATAATTATGTGTAACACAAACCAACACTGAATCTATTCTAAATATGATATTTTATTAAAATATTCGCTTTTACAGTCAATTTTGGAAACATAGTTTTCGGTGTTTTCATATTAGACTGCATTGTTTTGAAGGCGTTTGATGGTAATGTACCTCCTAGAATATAAGATTGTAGATAACCATGTCATTGTTGCTATCTTTGTATTCTTGGTAAATAGAGGGCTTTGCAGAAATTCAAATTATAAATCATTAAATTGCACTGCAACATCTAATGACATAAAAAGAAACTGTCTTTGTAGCTCAATATAGCTGTCGATTTATTGCCAGTGGATATTGTTGTACCGTATTGTCCTGCTAATGTTGTGATTTTATGTAGAATCAGGTTGTTTCCATCACAAACAACATCTGTATAATGATTTTATTGAACATTCAACTGTATGTCCCAACGCATAGCAGTGTTTTGTTTTGGGGATAAAGTAGTTAGCATCTCTTGGGCTTTTCTTCTTTCATTTTAAATGATTGTGTGTCAGGAGGAACTGGAGCTGATCAACAGCTGGGCTTTCCATGTAGCCGATCATCCATGGTAATCCTTCAGGATAGACAATGCTTGTAGGAACATGGGGTGAGGCCTGAGATGATCTGTCAGTACATATGGTGTGGACTATAGCGCCTTTAATGGAATCGCTCTTACTATTGTACCTTACCCACTTTTCATTATCATCTGATGATTATCTGTTTAATGATTTTGATTTCCCTTTATGTAGGAGGCATGCTGAGATTCTTATTGGGAAGATAATACTACTGGAGCAAGTACTGACACCGATGAACAATTTTTAATTTACTTTAATTTAAGACAAGTAATAGAATGAATTAATAAAATCATAGTTTTTTTTTGTTGCTCATAGAAAACAAATATAGTCTGGATAAAATTAACATCTAAATAAAATGTCTGTATGAACTCAGATCTGCCTGTTTACTTTCAGGGTGCCGCTATTAAGAATCCTCCTCACTAACACCAAAGTACCACGAGCACCAAGGTACTTGTTGCCAGGTGAAGGACAAATTAACAAGGTACTAAATGGTTTCTTCCTCCCTGCAGCTTTGTCGACACTGTAATTAATATAATAGGCGGTGCTGCATGCAGATTCAGAGCCCGCTGGGAGTGCCTTCATAAATATTGAAATTAAACTTTAGCCAGCACCCCTGTGTGCTGTTGCCTTGGTGACACCCAGCAGGGTGCAGATTTCGCCCTGTGACATAGATAGGCCAGGATGGTGTTAGGCAGGCCAGATCACGTTGGAGCACAACCAAAGTCAAACTCTGACATTTTGCTAAATCTGTATTGTATACAGCTTATCCATCATAAACCTGTGGCTCTTTAAACATACACACATAGCCACTTGTTTTGCATATAACCTGCAGTAATGGCTTCACAGACACCTGCTGTGGGTTGAGATGTTGATTTCTTTACTTTTTTGTTTTCCTCCTGCAGTTTCCCCCATCATGACCCCTGTGCTCGACTCCAGTTGATGCCATTTCCTGCACTCTAGAGAAAGTCCTCTCAGAGATGACCTGTGAGCCATCACAGGAGAGCACTACAATATTCTAGAGGTACAAAATATTAATAAATTGTAAAGCATGTTGCAATCTAAATGTTCTGAGATTGCAAATGTAATCATGCTTCTGTGCCAGTAACAGCCGTGGGTCTTATAGTAATATGATTTTGTGTTGTTCATTCATCCGTCTGTCCATTTGTCCGTCCCATTCTCGTGAATGCCGATATAAAAACTAAACTAAAATGTCATGTGGACTCAAGGATGTGCTGAGTTGATTTTGGTCGCCGAATGTCAAAGGTCAAGGTCACAGGATCTTGTTTCTGTCCCATTCTCATTAACACAATATCTCAGGAACGCCCCGAGGGAATTTCCTCAAATTTGCACAAACGCTGACCTGGACTCAAGGGATGAGATTAATTCTGACACTTGAAAGAATTCCATGATCAAAGGTCAAGGCCACTGTGATCTCACAGCACATTTTGGCCATAACTCAAGACTCATAACTCATAACTCATGTGCCAATTATGGCAAAATACACGTAGTGCCTTTTATTAAATTCCTTCAAAATATTCACAACATATATTATATGTGGTCAGTATGTATATTGGTGTGCTACAACCGTGAGGCCTTAATTATAGTTCTAGGCTTGTGGTCCAGAGAGGCAATATTCATATCCACATGCAGTTACTCTCCTGTGAGCAACAGGTATTAACAATACATGTCATATCATTTATAGGAGCCTATTGACATCAACCAGCACCATTGAATGGGATGGGTGGACACCCTGCCCTGACACACTGTGCCAGGTCACGCCTGACCAGGGGCCCACAGCAAGCCAACCGCAGGGGAGGAGGCTGCATTACACTTGAGACCAGGTACTGTGGACCAGTATAACAGCATGCATTTTAAAATGTTTGTACAAAGGTAAAAGTCAAAGGTTTGTGTTCTTGTTTTTTTCCAAAGGAACATACTTTATCTTGTGTTGAAATTATCTTCCAGTTGAAACGATGCATATAATTGAAAATGAATCCTCTGCTTAGTCAAGGCTATACTGCATCCTCCGATGGATTTGTCTTTACAATGAATTCAATTTGATGAGGGAAGTTTGATGAGCCAAACTGCTGTGACCCTGCTGTCAACAAATGTTCTGTTTTCTCAAACGCCTCCTCACTCTTCCTTTCTGAAGCTACACTTGGAGTGGCAGGAAATGATGAGAAGGCTGCACAAGGAGGGTCTTGGTGCACGGGTACTACTGTGCAATTGGTTATAAGGAACTTTTGTATCATCCTCCTTTGACAGAAACAAAACAAACAAAGAACTTGAGTTGAGTCTTTGTTTATGCCTGCAGCCTGTAGTATACTGAATTTTAATAAGTTTAAAATCCTCCAAATAGATCGTTTTATTTGTTTTCTTAGCAAGACCCCTCTGTGTGTGAGTTGCTGCAGCTTTTCAACATCCTCTAGTATCTGGCTTCTCAATGTTCTCATAGAGTCTTTTATGGTGGGCTCTTTTGAGTTGATTTATATACTGTTGGTTACTTGGATCATTAGATTAAAGTTGTTTTGTATCTGAAGCATTAAATTTTCAGCTGAAGCGAGTTAGCACTGATGCTGCTGTGCAGCTGTATCCTCCTATTGAGCTGAAGTGCTTCCTCTTACCTCACATTTATGGAGTTGATGACCAAAGACATGAGTAGCTTTGTGTGTGGCTCTGGTTGCATTTCTGTCTTAAACATTTCACAGCATCTATCCCCACTGTAGTACATTTTTTTCTTTTTATGTATAACTGTAGCCCACTTTGACATGACTTGTTTATTTAGGAAACGATTTTGTCGCCCAGAGTACAGTGCAGGACTGAGAGAGATCGCGGTTTCGAATTGCTGGGAACAAGTATTATGGCCTGGAGTTCAGCAGCACTCTCCTTCACTGCTAAGAAGGAAGTTCTGAGATTTAACTGCATTGACACCCACCTGTGGCTGTGGCTGAATGGAACATCGACGGCCGTTTCGTCCGCTTGTTGTTGTTGCCTCAAGACCTGAGGTGCTCAACTCATGAAGTGGGCCAAGTGGACCAGAGGGACATTACACTAATTGAGCAGAACTGGACAGAGTTGCCTGGAGTGTTGGTTATAGATTTTCCTGACTGAAAATAATGTAACCTGAAGTTTTGACTAAGCTTAACTATCAACAAGTCAGCTGTGTGTTTGCTTGTTGGAATGTGTACTGTACTGTACAAGCTTGTGTACTGAGCGTTTGTCCACTAGATGGCATCAGAGTTGCACAAATGCTTTTTATGAAACAGGATTTAGGGTAAGAGGCTCTGATAAAAATTGATTAATATGTAAGTGAAGCACTGGCAGGATTAATTTATAATTTCATCCAAATGTTTAAAACTCAGAGATTGTCCTATCTTAATGGATTAGATGATCGGCACACAATTACTTACTCCTGACATTGTAACATGCAGTTTGTTGGCTAACAGCTAGAATAGGATTACCAGAAAAAACAAAAACAAAGGGAGAAAAAGTTTGATGTATTTACATATTTCAAAGGATCTCAAACAAAACTCTGTGACTACTATGCAGTTTTTAAGTCTCAAGAAGTTCTACAAAGAGGTTTATGAAAGTAACAGCTTTTAATATTTTCCATGGACAGTGTTGGTGAGAATGTGTCTCTGAATAAGCAAAAAGACCAGAAATGATAATGTCACGAATATATTCCAGGAATTACCCAAGTAATGTCAGACTTCACTCTAATGAATTATCATGATCATAAACATAGCACACTGTTGTATAATGTCAGTATTGCTTTTTAATTTTAGTTTCATATATTTAACATAAATGTTGAAATATAAGGTTCTGCTAAAATTTACTCAGTCTCTCTTTTCTGAAAATATTCAATATTTAGAATAATTTGTCAAATATTATTCTTATTTCAGCATTCAGTATACTTTTGCAGTTAAAGAGTAACTGGCTGTGTTGTTGTGCTAATAGAGGATGTAGAGTATGTTGCAGCCCTCTGAAGCCTCTGGATTAGCACCACCATAATGTGAATCAACAACAACCAGCGTCCTCTGTGAGTCACATATTTGTGCTGACACACATACCATTTACACACCAGCTTCCTGCAAATTCTTCCACCTAATCGCTCATCCTCCTAAGTACATAAATATTCTGCAATGCCGTGAGATAAGAAGACGGATCTGTTTAGAAGACCCCTGATTTGGGGGAAAAGGTCATTGTGGGATTCAGTTGAGTTTGAATATCCATTTCATTTTCTATTTTTTAAATGTCATGAAGATTGAGTAGTACGAATCTGGCGGTGTACGTGAATCAATGACATTTGTCACCCTCCCTCCTTTTCCGCCTGGTGCCCCCTCTGTCCTCTTGAATTGTGTCATCTTTATGTCAGGGCAGCCCCCCGTCAGCGCGCCACACAGTTGCCCCTAACCCCTGCTGGAATTTAATTACCACTCTGCGCTTTTCAATTGAAATGGCATTGACGAGGGGGGACAAGAGGGAGACAACAGAGCCTGTTTCATCTAAGGAAGCCCCTCTCTTTCTTTTCTGTCTTATTCTCTCTCACTCCTTTTACCCCTGCAAGGCACAGATGGTATTTTTTTTTATCAGTGTCAGCGCCTGCTTCTTTCTGCTCTGATGAATAGAATCTAAGGAGGCCCTGAGATTATTTCAGATAACAGATGGAGTGAGGAAAGGGGGTCAAGGATAGAGGGAGGATGTCAGAATTAGACAGATACAGTGAAAACAGTGCTGTCCCAGGAGTGAGGAGGGAGACAAATCATTTAACATTTAAGCTCAGGAGGTTTGTTCGATGGATCAATGGGAGAATCAGGATGTATAATTCATTTTGTTCAAGCAGGAGGAAGGAAATGTTCAATGTGAATTTGCTGAGTGGTGATGCTCACTGTGGCACATTCCCTCTGGCCCGCCAGTCGACTTTCGAAATGCTTGTCATGAGCCATTAAGTTTGAATACAGAATTAGACCTGACTGACAAGATATCATGTTGCTCATGGCCACTGGTTTTACTAACAAGGATTTAGTGTGTGTTTGACTTCCTACAGCGAGCATTTTCATTTACACACACAGGATCTCAGGACCACAGTATGTCGTTGGCTGTTATTATGGGAAATTACTTGTGTGTTGATTGTATTTTATGTGATGATATCTGTGTCAAAGGGGGATGTGGAATTGGCCACAGCGTGGAAGATTTGTGCGGCCGTCCTCTCCCAGTATTCATATAGACACACTGACAGAGGCAACATCAACATCATGAGCTCCTCTCTGCCATGATGGGCTGTGTGATCCTCCTGAGGGTGTTTGCCCTTTTGGTAAGTGGGGGGTGGCGGCCGGTGTTAGTAGCAGGGGTCCGATTAAGCCAGCAGGGTACAAGGGCACCGTCAAAGAACTCAGAGGATTTAGTTTTTGGGAAAAATGTTGTATTGTTCTGGTGTAGTGCCAGCTCCTCATAATACCTTGTTCAACGAAAAGACACATTTTTAACAACAAACAATAAAATCACTGTTGCTATAGTCTCACTTGGTCTGGTATGACCAGTTGCTTAAAGTGATTATTATTAGCCAATGCTATCAAACTTAAAGAGATATATTGCTGACATTACTGTGTCAGTATGCTGACTTTTCTGCTTGTGTTATCCCACATTTTAGCATTTGCTATTATCCTGTAGCTGTGATTTGTCAGTAGCTGCTTACATTCAGTCTGCTTTTCAAGTTACATTGTGTAAGCATTTGGAGTATGAGTTTAAGCATTTACCATATTGGACTGACACAAGAGTCCCCATAATTTTTGGCTTGTGAACCCTCAAAGCAAAACAGTGTCTACAAGTCACTGGTTGCTTATGTCTACCGGTTGTAAAGAAATATATTCCTTTTCCTCTGTTTTTACAGAATAATCAGACATGAAGAGATAAAATTATCCAATATCAAAGAATCAAGAATGCTAGTGGTTGTGTAAGGCTGTAATGCTCAATGCTAACATCTGACATTTAGCAGGGTTAATTTTTCCCTTGTTCACCATCATAGTTTAGTGTGTTACTGTGCTAGCATTTGCAAATTAGCACAAAGTACAAATTTAAATAACCAAATTAAAAAAAATTAACAGACTCTCGTATTCACCCTGTGGGAGACGTGAATTTCTGGACCAAATTTTATAACAATCCATCCAACAGTTGTTGAAACATTTGAATCAAAACCACAAATGTCAGCCTCTTGGTGGCACTACTGGAGAACGCGTGATCTCACAATTAATCAGGATACACTGCCTGGCAACTATGAATGCCTGTGTTAATAATTTCCAATAGTTGTTGAGATATTTAAGTTTGCATCAAAGTGGTGGACTGACCGACTGATAGACTGACACTCGAGCTGTGCTGCTTGTGTGGCTAAAAAAAATAAAACATTTGGAAGAAGGTTTCAAAAAATAAATGACTTTGTGTGGGAGAAATGTTTTTTCCTGCTTCCCTATCCTGTTAATCACCTTGGGATTTATTTTGCAACCCCTTGTGGTGCCCCCCCCCAAGTTTTGGAACCTCCCTCCTAACTCCTACCCATAGACAAAATATTTCAAATGAGGTTTCCACCTGGAGGATCTGTTTGGTCATGTTTATGATATGGCCCCCACACTGTGTAGCCCTGCTTGAGCTGCATTATTGTAAACATTTGAAACACATGACACTGAGCGACTCCCCTCCACATCCCATTTTCCATCTTGGAATTCTATCATGTCATTGTATCGATCCTGCAATTGATCCTGTAAAGTCCAGGGCACCTGCAACCGCATCATCCTCAGTGTCGTTTAATTGCAGGCTAAGGTGCTGGTTTTGTTGCCTTTGAAAGCCTCATTGATTTTTATACCACTTCATCCTTGCTGTGCCCATTTTAAGAGCAAACTTTGTGTTGGAGCGGCCAGAACAAGTATGGGAAATCTGTCAGCGCTTTTCAGCTGGGTGCTTCAGTAATCCAGGACATGTTAACACTGAGTTTCAAAAGTCGGGGACCCTGTGGCTTTATTTTTTATGTTTAAACAGAAGAAGGGAGAAGAGAGGCTGTGCTATATTCTGCCAGTCTGTATCACAAATGAGATCAGTTAAATGGGAGATTGTGTTTGAAACACCCTGATCAGACTGGAAAGGTCAAAGTTCATCACTTTAGCTCTGCATGTTTGGAATGTTTTTATCAAAATGAACCAATCTTAGAGAAAAAAGGTCCATTTTATTTTTTTGTATAGAAGGTATATTAAATCATTTTGTTTATGATGTATATGAATTTATGGTAAAAGAAGCACATTGTACTTTAATAATACACTGCATTAAATAAACTGAAGCCAGTAATCCAAACAGGAATAGTAATTCTTTTTGTCAAGCTTTAAGATGCAGTTTAGAAACTGGCATGAAAATATATTCAGTACATTAGGTCGATATAGAACAAAAATATCCTAAATGAAATTTGATTTGCATTAATTTGAAGAGCAGCTTATCTAACATTCATACTTTGAACTTGCTTTGAATTAGAAATAGGTTCTAATCATTTCCCTGGGATTGCAGCCAATTTATTGGATTCAGTTTTTTTTTTTTTTTTTCCCCTCAGAGGCTTGGGGAGGAGGTTGATCTCAAAATGTTATCACATGACACAGTGTGATTGATGGACCATTAAAATGTCAGCCAGATGTACTTAAAACCACAGCTTTTAGGTTGATAAATCATGGCACAAATGGATACATAAAGCTGTTAGAAACAAATATTCCCATCTAGAGCTATCTGCAGTCAGATAGTAATGGATGTTCTATCTGCTTGTCTGTCTGTCTCTCTGTATGTTTATTTCTTCGCATTTTTCCCCCCGCTCCTGGTGAATCTCTCGACCACTGCAGTCATGTAATTACAATGGGACAGGTAGGAGTGTTCATATTTCATCTGCTGCATTCACGATAACATCTAATAATCCGAAAGCGTTGCAAAATTGGTATCTCGTTGCTCATGCATTATGAATGAGTCACTGATTGCTTTTTTGCATAGATTAGCAATCATTTCACAGAAAATCTTTCATATAAAAATGTGCCAGGAGGGTTCTATCTCTTTTTCTGAAGAGTTGAGGTGACACATCCCGCCGCTTTTTAAGATAAGACAGATCAGGTGATACCACTTCTCCCCCTTGCCCCTGTGCTCCTTCTCTTGCTCTCTGATTTATTTCTCTATGTATATCATCATGGTAAGTGTAATTTTCAGCCCACTTTGCAACTGATTGCTCACTTAGTGAATATATTCAGCATCTGCAGTGTTATTGTGTTTGGAGCCAAGTGGCTAAGTACCACTGAGATTCTTTGGCATCAAAGTAAACATTTGCAGACTCCAGAAGTGCATCGGGAAAAGCAAATCTTCAAAGCTCTGAGATTGTGAGTCCTACATATGGATTTCAGTGACCTCTGCTTGTCCTGACTTGTAGCCTCAGACTAGCATAACAGCTTTTGGGGCTCCTATGGTCTAGTGATTAGGAAAATAGGCTGGCAGCCGGGTCACAGTGTAAAGTCCCAGCAGGTGAGGTTTACAAACCACCTTAGTTTCCTGTCAGGCAAATAACCTGTTTCACAGTGATCTACATCATCCAGTGAAATGTCAAGTCAAATACATTTCATAGCGCACTTAAAGAGAGTTTTATAAACAGTGTGAGCAGTGCCACTGTCATTGTTTTAATGGTTCTGAGAGCTGCATGTAGGCTCAACATGAAACAGCACTCTTTTTAAACTGAAAAGTTCTCATACATAAAAGCCATTTTAGAACTTTTAATTGAAGCTTTTGTTTGATGCTTTGATGTGTTTGGGCCTGAATTTTAGCTCTGCCTTGTTGCTGATTGAATAACGGAGGAAAAGTGAATGAGCGTGAATGAGGTGTGTGCGTGTGTGGATGCCTGCGCCGTCTCTCCCGTCGTAACCCTTGGCCTTTGCCCCCCCCCCCCCCCCCCCCCCAGATGGGCAGACGCTCAGCCAAGGCCCTGTGGAGGTTGGTGCCCTCTGCCTGACAGCCTGTCACTGTGCTATGGTGGGGATTTTTTTTTTTTTCTGCAGGAGATGGTGTCTGATTGGGAGCAGTGTGTGAATAGCCCTGTCACACTCGATAAGCCAGCAAGACGACCTGTGACGAGGACATATGGCATGTTTGACAGGGAGAGAGGGTGCGAACCGCACTGAATGATAAAATGGTGTTTTTCCCCCTTCGGCAATGTCATGCTTTCAGGCAAGCGTGTGGACCATCGCTCACTCAAGCGGCTGACTCCGGCCTCCTTGTGACATCTCCTTCAAGGTCCTGGGTTTCTCTGCCTCGCGCCTGGCCAATTCTGACACTGCGAGCCTAGGCTGCTCACAGCTGCTCCGTTAGCTTGTCGATGTGGGGGAACATAATTGGATATCAGTTTAGTTTAGCGATGCAGACTAGGAAATTCATCTTAAGAGCCTGTTCGTCAGAGCTCCTCTTAAAGCTCTCTGGCACTGCAGCCCTTCATCCTGTCTCTTCTCAGCCTGTCACGCGCCTCACACTGTTGATTAATACACACACAGAGTCTCATCAGACGACTCTAATTGATGGGTTCAGCCTCCTCAGGACCCTGATTTATTTAAAGGGCCATGAACACTGAAGAAAGGAGAAGAAAGAGAAAGGAGACAAACAGGCTGGGATTTAACTGTGTCAGGGAAATTATTGAGTTGAACTGCACGTCTCTCATCCTTACTGTCAGCTGGGTCTTGACTTCTGGTGTTGCAGCCTCAACTCCTATCCTGTCAAGTGTCACATTGTCTGTGTTTGTGGCCGTGACAGACAGCCCAGGTGTCACACTCAGGCTTCAGTGCACCATCAGGCACCTCTGCTCTGGTCCCCAGTGGCTCACAGTCAGAGAGACAGCACAGTCCAATAACCCAGCATGTTTCGCTCCCCGGGGAATCCCCCGTGGAGTTTACTCTCTGTCCATTGGGCCAGAACTTAGAAACTCTGCCAACGGTCACATGATCCTGCTTTCACTCTGAATGCTAATTATAACACCCCAACTGTTATACTATTACTTCTGCCACTATTATGACTATTTCTGCTGCCTCTCTCTGTAAGAAACAAAGAAGTAGGGCATGTCCCTAAATCCAGTGATTGGTGTTGCTGAGGGGGGTCAGCAGGTTTTTGGAGCAGGTTAGACTGGATGAGAATTGAGATTGTGTTGTTTAGATCTTTGTAGGTGACAGAGGTTAAAGCTGCATAGATCAATATTTTTCTAATAACAATGGATCAAATTACATCTTCGAGCTCACTGTTTTGCCTTTTACAGCAACTTTACTGTTTTGCTTTACTCTTATCACTTGTATAGTGCTGTTTTCATCTGCATTAGGCAACTGTTTTTAGCCCCCCCCCCCCCCCCATTTTGCAGCTAAAGACACTGATATATTACCTTCAGGAGTTAGAGGAGACCAAAAACAGAGCAAAAAGGAGAGTGAATATTAGACTCACAACAAAAAATTGGTTTTGCAGGTTGAAGCGTTAGACTGTATGTGGTTGATTCAGAAATATTTAGTACCAGTTGGAGGGTAATTTTAAAAGACAGGAAACTTTAAGAGGCAAAAAATCTATTTGGTGTTGATGTTGGATGAGGACCTAAATGCTGCTTTTACTGTCATCTAGAGCTGGGTGAATGGTCTGTATTGACCTTTACTGACAATTATATTGAGATAAAATTATCTCACTGTGTTACTATTCTACTAATTTCTTTTGTCCAAATGATTTGTATTAATGATGATGATGATTGATGTTTAGTAATTAATCAGTGAAGTTTTTCTTTTCCACATATAATGGGTCCAATCTCATGTAATGCATCACAGTGGACAGTGGTGGAAGGTAATTACGTACATTTACACAGCTCAACTTTACTTGAGTCTTATTTCTGCTTCTCCACTACATTTCAGAAGGAAATGTTGTACTTTATGGTCCATTACATTCACTTTCAACAGCTATAGTAACTAGTTGCTTTGTAGATAAACATTTATTCAGAACTACCCAGCTGTTTATAAAATGTATTAAGTTGTTTTCTCCTTAATGTACTACTAAAGGCTGCTTACAGTCAGTAATAACAGTCCAATACGTTTTTACTTGTAATGGAATACAGGTAGTGTCATACTTTTATTTTTACTTTTGCTGTAATAGTTCTAGCCATATCACCCAGCACTAATGGCATGTATTAGGAAAAAATGTCACGTTGTTAGTGCTGATTTTGTGTTTAAGACTTTATAACATTGTAGTCTTTGTAACATTGATTAGTTATTTTTGTCTGATGTTATTAGTCTGGCTCCCTGTGTGTGTTTACATATGTTTAGAGGCTGATGTATAATTCAGTCACAGTTTAGCCTTCAGGTCTTGCATATCCATAAATTGTGTTGACATTTTCCCATTTCTCTGAACTGCTGTCCATACTTGTGTGAGCACTTTGTGACAGCTGCTATTCTGCTGGACACGGTTTCAAGCTGAGCAGAGATAGGCCAGGACCTTCACTCACTGACCCTACATCAGATTTTTTTTTTGTTCTGGATTCCATCAATAAGGCTTGAGTGGCAGGCTATCCTCTCGTACAGCCGCCCTGTCGAATGCTAAAGCAGGCTTGGCCTTGCAGCAAGAGTTGACCTCAGTGTTGAGAGCCGCCTGCTGCAGTGCCATCAGGAGGCAAGGAGGGGTCTTTATCTTCTGCTGCAAATTAGTGCTGTGCCCCTCTCTCTCTCTCTCTCTCTCTCTCTCGGTGATATATGTTTGTTAATCAGCTGGTCCTCGGTTGTCAATGAAACTTTAGTCAAGTAGTCATTTTAAGGATTGTGTCATGTTTTGTTTCATGCATTCTAGGAAATAGAGATAGCTGGCACTACAACAATATTCATAAATATGCATTGGGCTTTGTTAAACACTAGAAACACAAAAGTGGCCATTTTGCATGATTACATTCACTTACAGGAGGATAATACTGTGGGGGAAAGCAATTTTAAAGATTTGTGAAATAAATCAACTCTTTGATTAGGCAACAAAATCTGTGACTGTTACAGGATTTCTGGAGGACTGGAAACAAACAAGGCATTTTTTGACAGAGCAAACACAGGAGTATAACTTACAGAGGCTGTTTATCAGTGTGGAGGATTGCTAGAATATTGTGTGTTCAGATTATGGTGTATGGATTAAATGCAAATAATAATGTGATTATAAATTAAATGGTAGCACTTAAAAGAAAATGAGGTTGCATGATGATTTTCAAACTGGTCGTGATTTTCTGAAAGCAAGGGAGCATTTTGATATTAACTATCTTATTACAAATCAATACATCGTGAACATTAAATATCAATTTAATTACCATCTTACGGAATATCTAATTCAGTAGCTCCTAGTTATGTCTTAAAATGTTTTTAATGGGCTACATTGAAATGTCATGCTTGATTTTCCTCTCAGTTCCTTTCACTGTTATGTGTTTTGCAGTTAAACATATTTGTTTTTGAGGAAGTGTTAATAAATTCAAATCACTTTAACAGTTCAAGAGATTGTTACTGATTTCTCTTTTAAGCAGAAAATGATTCAACACTCGCTGAATACATTTTAAAGTATCATGTCCAAACCAATCATACACCACATACATAACAGGAATACTGTGATTACTTTTCCCTGCCCGGACTGCTTTTTATTTACTTGTGCTCTTTTCCATTAGATGTGAGGCGAGAAGACAAAAATCACAACCACTGAGGATGAACACCAAACTATTTAGTCCTCATCTGTAGTCACGAGGGCATCAGCGCTGATGAGCGTGGTCAGGGTCACAGCACTTAACTCTCTAAAGGAGGACCAGTGCTTGTAATCACATAATATGTATGATCTCTCATTCAAGTGGAGCTGACATTCGGCAAATGCAAATGGATTTCATGGATTGTGCAGCTGTGAGAGTTTTTGCTCTCTGCGTGCTTGGTATGATGTATACACCCATTATGTAAAGCATGCTAAATGCAGGCTGTAATGCTCGGGTTGGAAGAATGATTGACAAAATATTGACTATTATTTTTACCACAGCATGCGGACTGTCATGCTGCAGTAGATGTTCAATTTGCCTGTGTTCTGCAGTCCAGAAATTGAACCCGAGGGGATCGTGCAGGAGCTGCAGCCCCTCTCTCTGCGCTGTCTCTCCCCTTCTGTAATTAAGAACAACATTTTGTGTTAGATTATAGGGAGACCCATCGTGCCATTGCACTGGTCTGCCTGATTAATAAAAGGCAGCTAATTTCAGTGGAGGAAGGCAGCGTTCCAAAATGGCTCCTAATTACACATTAGGAGTGTGAAAGGCTCCTGCCGCTCCGGCCTCAATCCTCCACCCAACCCGCAACCCCTCCCCAGCCGGGGTGCATGTGCTGGCCCACCAGCACATTAACGCCGCTCCCAGGAGTGGCTAATTCCAGCCAACCCGTCGGCACAATCAGTGGCAGATGTCAGGAATCGAAGATGATGAATTATGAATATCCCGGAGATGTGGATAGGATACCAGCGTTAGGGGAAAAAGATTCCTTTTTTTCTGTGCCATTTTGGGCAGCCAAATAAGCAGACAGATTCAGCAGGAGTGTGCAGTGGTTGGAGTGATTGATTTCTATTCGTCATTATAAATGGGGTCCGACTGAAATTGGATGTTTTAGTGAAGTCGTCAAGGACTTTATGAGTTGGAGGGGCTGTCTGGCAGTGTAGGGACTGTGCCTGACTGTGATAGCAGTAATGACTTCCTCTTCTCCCTCCCCTGGGTGGTCAACTCAAGGGCTCAGGCAGCTGGGAATGATGTCCCGGAGAGAGCAACATGAACCTCTCAGTGCACAGCATTTGCATGGCTACATGATTACAGCTGAAATGGAGGAGGTGTGGTGAGGGTCGGGCTGGGGGTGGAAGGTGGTGACAGTAACAGCTGCAGAGAAGAGGACAGGAAATGGAGAGCAGTTGTTTTTGTTGCCATTGAGCCACATCCACAGAGGCATGATGGGAATGTTTTGATGAGAAAGAACTGATACCTCGGCACCAGTGCGCAGTATGATAAAACTGGGCTTGATGTAATTACATTTCCATAACCTGTAGCTTTTTTTCTCCTCATTAAGACTCAGCTCGAACAAAGATTGAGTTGAACTGAACCTAATTGTAATAGAACGTTATCCACCATAACATCAAATGTATTGCTTTTAAGCTGGAGGCAGGTGCAGGTGCTTAAACTATGCCTGACCTTTAAACATACCTTTTTCATATGGACGGAGGAGAGGCAGTGGACACTATCTGCTGTATCCAGGGACCTTGATATACACTGATGGAATCGGATTCCTTGTCAAAACAGATGTCAAACTGATGCTGTGGTCTATTACTGACTGGCCAGCCGACTGATGAGCTGGCTGCGGATATGTGAACGTGCACCTGGACATCTGTGGGGGGTCACAGCCGTGGCGAGGTGCGAGCCTGGGGCAGGCTGCCAGGCCAGACTTCACCTTGCTACCTCCAATGAGCCCACAGTACATTTCCTCAGCCTTCCTGCCATTCATCACCCGCACCATGACAGGCAAATTTATCTGAGCAGGAAAGAGGAGCTGATCCTCTATATCAGAGACAGTGATAGACTTGCTGCTCCACGGGACTGCTGCAGGACCAAAGAAATTAGGCTAAAACTGCTGTGGGGGTTCACAGGAAATTGGCCTTGCCAATCATACACAGCAACCCAGTGTTGTACTGCGAGCCTCAAATTTAATGTCAATCCAGCCTGCATCTGTTCATTTACACTGCCCTATTTTCATAATACAAATGTAGCCGCCTCTGATTCTGATTGCCCTCTCACTGCAAAGTGGTTGCTGCCTCAAACGTGATGAAGACATTAAAGCAAAAAATGTTTTGAATCCATAATTCGGGACATCAGAGGTAAACAGCAGCCCTGTGTCCATAGTAGAGGATCAAGTATATATTATTTTAGATCTCTCCAACTCTCCGTGTGGCTGTATTGATGTAGTTTCAACCCATTTTCCTGATGAGTGCCTTAGTTCTGACGCCCACACAGCTTCTCATAATCGCAGCGGTCAGCATATAAGTGGGCTCTCCACCAGCAACTCAGCAATATTGAAAAGTGAAAATCTATTCATCAACATGTTTTTCCGTTAACTACATCTGAATGCAGAGTGGAATCCCCAATTGGGTTGAGTCATTACTTTCAGTAAAATAACTCCATTAAATAAGAGCGAACACAAAGCTGTCCCCCACACACAGCCTCTACTTTTCCCCCGAGCTGCAGTCCCTCCTGCTGTCTCCCAGAGCTCTGGGTTCAGAAACACTAATACTGTCTGCCAGTTCAGTTCTACATAGATTTGTGAGGAGACCAGGGGTGATCATTTCTTCCCCCCTTTTTTCCCTCCCCTCAGGTGACACTCTGAAATATATTTTGTGTGCCCTTTCACTTCAGACGAGCTCAGTGTGGAGGAAGCCCAGAGGAGACTAATGAGAGAGCGCAGGGGTATGGCTCCGTCTGCCTCCATGCCTCATTTTTCTTGATTTCAGCCGCTCCAGTGTCGGCATGGGCTCCTGCTGGTCAGGTGATGGCGGTGCCAGCTGGTGCATCCAGCTCGGACGGACAGCGATTCATTTCCCCCAGCTGGTGATTTATGGCACGGCAAAGCAGAGAGAAGCTGGTGTGCATGGCACCAGGCCGCCTGAGTTAGTGCACTGTCCGGCCCCGTCATGCTTTACCACACAGCGGGCTGGACTGCCTAATTTACGCTGGCAGACAGTCACATATATCACACCCCGTCTGGCCAATGAAGATTGGTGGTGTTTGAAAGGGTCTGTATACACAGTCGATTTTACCCACGTGTTACTCCCTGCCCAGCATTGCACCAAGGGGTATTGTTTTTCTTTTCCTCTTCTTTATCTATTTGATCTTGCATGCTTCATTTCTGCACCTCTTTTTGTTCTCTCTCATCTTTATCTTTTTCTGACGCCCCCCCCTCTCTCAGTGTGTGGACGTAATGTGAAGTGACTGTGTTGGAGGGAGGCCCTCTCTCGCTGGACCGGCTCCTGAGGACTGTGCCCTTCTGTTCGGGGAAACTGGGGGAGGTCACAGTAGGTAGCTCCCTCGAGCCATGGCGTATTAATGCCTGGGCTGACCTCGGTGATAAGAAGGAAGCTTCGGGCGCATGTTTGATTCATGAGTCCATCCTCAGTGGGCCCTGGGGGGCTTTTTCCACTGCTGTCCTTTTACTGGCAGGGTGGAGGGTTGCTGCAGGGGAGATCAGTCCTGTCTGTCACAGAGAGGTTGGGGTGTGATAAAGGCGCAGGGCTGGGAGTGGGCCAGAGCACACAGATCGGCCCCTGTGTCGGACACAAGCGATGGCTTAATGGTGGGTGGTGATGCGACAGCCAAGTGTTGAGGGATATTAGAACGGATATCAGCGATGGGGCCTGACATCATGGGCACCCCACCTGCCTGGAGGAGGGTTTGTTCAGGAGTGGGATGAGAAAGTGAGTTGAAGGGCACTTGGCAGCTCCACTTCTTCCAGCTTTTTTTTGTTTTTTTTGTCTCTCTTATATATTTTACATTTTCTACCATTTCAAAATATTGGACGTCTGAGGGCTGGGAAGGAGTTAGATGGCTCAGATGGGGTGGAAGATGGGGTATGTGGGAGTAAGCCGACACAGTTTCAGTTCCAGCACATATCTCCAAATTACATCCTCTGGAGTTTGGTTAGGGATTACTCCTGTCTAATCCTGACAAATGCTGCAGAGTGAGACACATCTCTGACAACAGAGCAACTACACAGCCTGCAATGACCATGGTGATCGGTTTAAATAAGTGCAGGGTACAGGACGTTCTCTCATGTGTTTACAACATAAAAGCTTCATGTGCTATGATGAAAATTTGGACATCTTCGTTAAGAGAATAAAAATGGCAAAAAAAAGAAAAAAGACAGATTCACAAAGTTTATTTTTTTCAGAAATTCAGATGATGTTTGGCTGACTAAACGGTCAGTGAAACATTTAGGTTGTGCAGAATGTGACTATTTAGGCCATGGTTGTGTGCCTTCACAAGAAATGGTTTTCTAAAAGCCCAGATCTGGGTAATTACAGTGCACACACACACACACACACACACACACACACACAGAGAGAGAGGGAGGCACATCCTTGAACAACACTATCTTGCCAGACACTTCAGAGCTCCTAATGCCAGCTGTTTGAATATGGCTATGTAATACATAATCCTGATTTGTGTTCCTTTCAGTCACCAAAAGATCTGTACATGCCTCAAAGAAACTTGTCAAGGCTTTTCAGCGCACATTGCTTTCTCACAATCAAGTCGATGCTTGTCAAAGCTACTGCTATCAAAATAGTCACAGTAGGGAGGGGCAATCCACTTTTCACATATCCCATTGCTGTCACCTCCTTCTGCCCGTCACTAATCTTTAAAAGCTATTTGCAGTTTTAATATAGATCTCAAATCCTGTTTCCCTTTCTCCCTTCTTCTCGTACATGCACGCACACACTCGCACATTGTTCTTCTTTTGTGGTTTGCTGGAGAGCTGGGTTTGGTGGGTAGAGCGAGCCTTCTCATTCCTCCAATGCGTTCCCATGGTCTTGCTTTTGTTTTAGCTAAGCTGGTGCCCCCGGATTAAAGGGAAAATAATCCTTCTTTCATTGTTGTTTTTGTTTTGAAAACCTGCTGAAAAGCGATCTGTTGATTTTTCTCTCATCTTTCACAGATTAAGTTTAAATTGAACGATGAAAGGAGAATTTGCCGGTAATGTCTGTTTATGTTTGTGCGTGCTACAGCAAGAGGTAATGTTAACTTTGTTTAGTTTTTTTTCTGGTGATTTCATTTGAACACGGTTGAGTAAAGGAGCTCTACAACCTTTTCCAGTTTTACATTGTGTAATGCACATTTGCTGTGAAATGTACTATATGTTTAATTCATTCAATATCTCATTCATATCCTCTTGAATTATTGTCTGGCCCAGCAGCCAAGCTACCCATTTGTGTCAGATGGCAGACTAATGGTGATATTAATGAAGTCATTGCTTTAGTCAGAAAATCAATAGTCACTCGAAACAGTCAATGCAAGCGAGTGGACTTGAATGGTGACCTAGTTCCCATGTAATGACAGCTCCTAACCCATTCTGTATTGTTTGATGCTTGCAACATCTGCTACCATGCTGCCATACAACCATATTTATGCAAGAAAACACAGTAGAATACAATGCACAGCAACACAGAGTTTCTGAAGAGGAATTGGGGCATCTGTAATTTCTTTATTTGTGTGTGGCAATCAACTCCGCCAAGTAAAAATGAATTTGCCAAGGCTTCACATGACTACTAATACCAGTGTTATTCCACATCATTAGTTGTGAAAAACAGCTCCAAGAAACATCAACCCTAGTCTTCTTTTAGCCACGGAAGGCAGGGGGGGCTAAGTGGGGCCAGGAGGTTAACCTGGGTTTGGCATTAAACAGCCCGGCTGTTATTGTTGGGTCTTCTCAGTCTGTAAAAGACACAGCAGCGTTGGGAGTTTGAGTGGGGCCACACAGAGGTCAGCAGGCCTCGGTGGTCAACTGAGCAATGAGGAGAAGGTAAAGGGAGCCCGTGCACCAGCTCTGATTCCTGCTTACAGAAGCAGCCCTGCGCCTCACTGACATCAGTCAAAACTCATGACTGTGTTATTACTGTGTTCTGTTGTGTGCTCTGAGATGAATAGGCTCTGCATTCAGTCTAACAAAGAGCCTTGGCATGCATACAGGAGCAGGAAGTGGGAATTCTAATACTGCTTTATCATGGGCAGTAAAAGGAGACAATACAAGCTGTCCCCTCTGAACTGGTTTAGTGAGCACTCACATCCCTATCTTCTGTAGAGAGACACTCCCTGCAAGTCATTTCACAGAGAAGACATTTTTATTTTTTTTTTCAAAGTGGCTCACAATGGCATGAGTGCATGCTGTATGTGTTTCAGCACTGATAGCTCCAGTGGGAGTCGGTCACTGTACTGGAGCAGAGTCATGTCTTATGATAACACTGGAGTTACCGTACAACAGTTACACTTTTCTTAACAAGAAAATTATGTTTTACACTTTTACACAGGTACAGTTACTCTAATAAATGGTTCTAAATGTCAGCTTTAATTTCATTCTTATCATAAGCCATTACACAGCTAACATTTAGTCTTGCCATGGGTGTAAGTAATAACATTACTCACATGATGATGATGACATGATTACAACTGTTGTGTTAAAGTGTCCCAGTAAGACATGACAGTGTGACAGTCTGAGTCTGCACGTACAATACGAGGACCTTAAAAACTTAAGCAGCTAAATGGAATTCAACCATCATTGATTTCATGTGACATGTCAAAATATCTTAAGTAAAAAAAAGCCTAACAGTGGAAAATAGTTTATCTGCTTTGTCTACAATTTAAATCTTTGAGTTAACTCTTTGGAGATGCCAGTGTCCATACAAACTTAATATCAAGTGACTACTCAACATCAGCTGATGGCCAATCGCTACGAATCACTAGCAATTATGCCAGCCACTCAGCATCCATGGATACCGTCCATTCAAAAGCTATTCCCTCATTTGGTGTTTTGATGAAGATGGTGGAGAGTGCTCACTAACATGTTAGTCCAAAATCTTCAGTATCCACATGATTCACATTATTGTCATACTAATCAATCGAAACAGTGACCTCACAAATATCTACATTTGTTACACTTCCTCCACTTTTTCAAGCTCTTTATAGTCATATTTGTCAGTTCACCTGACCAGGGTTGAAGAGTGTATAGCATGAAATGTGCACGGAGCATCACCCAGACTGGAGCACTTAGACTGATATGTGCCACCCTGTGCTCTTGTCAGTGGCTCTGTGTATATCCACTCTGTGTATATCCAGTGTGTGGCCCTGGATCAGGAGGTAGAGCGGGTTGTCCGCTAATCACAGGGTTGGTGGTGCCTCAACAGACAGTGTGACAGGATCTGCAGTGATTAAATCTGGAGCACATGGTTAGCCTTTTACTAAGGTGTCCTCATTAGACTTACACACAGTATATATTTACAGTACATACTGCCTTACTTGTACACAGTTCTACAGTGCTTGAGCAGTAACAGTGGACAGTTTGATGCAAAACTGAAGCGATAATCTGCCCAAAATGTGTGTTTTGAGTATCAAACACTCACCCCCTATAGGCTTGAAAAGTGGCAGTAATCTGTGAGGCAGCAAACTAAATTTTTAAAGTCACCTTTCAAACCAAGAGGGGGATCAGTGAGTATTGCTTTAAGTTCTAACTTGTAAAGCTCAAGTGCCAGATGATGTTGCGTTTTAGCGCTGGACATGTTGATAACCGTACTAACATAGGCACTAACTTAGCTGTAAAAACTTGGCTGATGGTGGTTGAGTGGTTATTGACATTTAACTGCCTGTCTTGCATTCACATTTACAGTGTATCCTGTCCAACTGCACCAATCTTTATTCCCCACTTTTCGCTACGCAAAATTACATGTTAAAGCTCTTTTCCTGCTGTTGTATCACCTATTTTTCCATATCTATAACCCTATTGGTCATACTGGGTGAAGTAGCCTACAGTAAATGTTGTTGCTGAAGACTGAAATACACTGAGGTTAAAATGTGAAGAGCTTAATAATAATGATTGTTTGTACACAAAGGGCCATAATCTGTGTCTGTGGGGCTAACTGAGGAACAGTGACGCGAGTCAACGTCTCCTCTGTGGGCTTCGGAGCAGATGCAACTAAAATGCTGTTACCAGAGACAAGCCTGGTCCTCGGGCTAAGCTCAAATACCCAAATGCCAACCCCCCTGCCCATCCCCACCCCCTCACCCCTTCAGCAAAACTTCCACATTTTAATCCAATAGTGTGCATAGAGCTCAGGGAAATGATATTTAGGAGACAATGAGTGCCCTGCAGAGAAAAAAGAAGGGAGGGGGGATTAGAGTGTGTCTCTGAAGTGGCTTTGACTCCCCTACTGATGGAGAGTAATTAAAGCAGCCTACTGTGTTGTCGATGTAGCTAAAGGGGGATAATAATGAAACATCACAACTCACAGAGTTTGGGCCTGCAGCACCTTAAGTTGGCTGAGGAGTACAGTCGCTATGTAGGTTGTTCCTAGACACAGTACTTAATTCTCAAACACATACCAAGTGCTTTCAAATGATGATGATGTACAATTTAAAAAAAAAGAATATCAGTGAATTACCTATAAGCAAATGTAGATGAAGTGGCTCTTGTTCTGTGTTTTACTCTTGTGTAATTTTTGATCGGATTATACATCAGGAAAATATGCAGACCGGCTGGCCCCTCCAATTACAAATGAGCTGAGGGGACATTAGTAAAAATGAACTATAACGGTTATCTAAGGTCACACTTTTCCTCGCAGGCCAGTTACACACAAAACTGTGTGAAGTCTGTGAGTCATCCTCATTGCCTGACTCCTCTTATCTTCCTTTAAGATAATCTCGAAATCCCTAAATGCCACCGCTTGCATCTCGGAGGCGTGTCAGTGGCTCGACAAAGTGTATCTTTAATACAGCACGGAATAAAATGGATGACTGACTTACACATAATGTTCAGGCTCTGAGCTGTGGTGTCGACCAAACACCTGTGCCATCTCCTGCCTCCGCTCTACAGGTTACTGAGGGTCACATCAGCTGTGGATCCTCCTTTGAAATTTATTACTGAAACCCATAGAAACATCACAGCCATCGGACACCATAATGCTGAGGTGACCGTGTCGAAAAATATTACAGGGATGGTAATGTGTGGGTGTGTGTTTTTATGTCGAGAGATTAAGTCCATATGGGTGTCATCATATGTTGTCCAGATTTTAATTTTGGGCTTTTTGCCTTAATATTTATTTTAAAAAATACATCAATTTAATGACACAGGACAGAAGCTGACACTGAGTAATATGTTCCAGAAATATAGAGATTTAATTCCATAATAAAGGCATATTTTTTCCTAATTCCTATGGGTAATTTGTCTTTGCAGCAACAAAAAAACAGGTGTAAACAAATTACAATAAAATTGAATCAGTGAACACAGACTGGTGTTAGGTGAAACCGGAATGTGTTGTTCCCTCCTTTATAATAGGCAAATAACACTGCAACAGATAGGAACCATACCGACTGTCTGTAGTAAATCACAGTTTGAATGCTTTAATCTAACTGAACTCAGCAACATTTCAGTTGAGTTGAGCACAGTATAACGATTCCAAGTTTGGAATCCACATCAAATATATTCAATACATTTATTCAAATGTATTCAGAACTTAGTTGTGTGTTTCGCATTTTGGCTGGTCTCAGAGAGGAAATCTTTATATTCCATATTCATCAGGATCCAACGCTTATCATGTCTGTACTTTTGATTCTATTTTTCTTTTCAAATATATAAATAAATAAACTACAAAACAACACATTTTCTTTATTACTTGTCGTAATGAATGTGACATATGGAGCAAAATAATGAAAAATGTAAGAAAAAAAGCATTTGTTTCGAGATGAAAGCAGATATTCATAATCACAGGGTTGTCCCTGATTAGCATGTCTAATTTTGGACATTGTTTTCCATTTGCTCTATGACAACATTTTTTGTTGTGTACCATAAATTCACATTAGTCTGAGCATTTGTCCCCCTCTGCACCTCCCTAACTTGTTTATCATTCTTGGGGCTCAAGGTAAAGGGAACATCTGAGGAGGAGGAGACCTGTTTCTCATTATTGTTTCCTCAATCTGTATAAAACATATTTGGAAGACACCCTTTATTGCACATATATAGTTGTTCCCTAGAGGTATATACTGTATGTAAATGAATGACAGATCTTATTGGAAGAGGCAGACACAGACAGACTTTTCTCAAACATTGCTGTTTGGTTTGCGTGTGGTTAGAGTGAGAAAGGGGATCGCAGGTGAGAGACAATTGAGGGTTTCACCTAGTCTATTTCTGTCAAGATCAACAGTTGCCTTCTCATCATGAGTGGTTTGGTTTGGAGACAGTTCAGAGCGTATTAAGCCAGAGATCGCAGCTACGTAGAGAAACAGCTGGGATAGAGCTCACTCTGCCCAGACACATGTGGATAATGGATCATTTTCATTCCATCTCCCATGCGTTTGCGCAAGTTAGGGGGGTATAGAGCAAGGGTGGAGGAGTCAGCAGATGTTAAATTAAGCATGGAGTGAATACATAATGAGCTATTAAGGCAAGAAAACATGTCCTAAATACGGTGGTTTTTTGCACACAGATCGCAAATGGTCAAAGGACTCTATCTCACAACCTCATCCCCTGCGGTGGCTCTGGCAAGGGAGAGGATATGGGGACGATGGATTCTGAGGAGGGCAATTCTGGTGTTTTTTGAATTTTGGATTTCAGCATTTAGGTCAGACTTTACCACGGGTCTTGCAACCATCTGCTCCTGGGATGTAGGCCAAGGCCACAGGGCAGGGTTCTGGTAGCTAAGAGGAGGCCAGCACCATCTCGGGCTCTATAAAGAGGCCTTATGGAGCTCAGCATATCCCTGTGATGTGCCCTCTCCCTACCCTGTGTTTCAGGTGTTTTCCCTTTTTAGCTGCATCCTCCAGGGAGCCAGCTTTAAAATGGATGATTGCCTGCGACCGTCGCATTAAAAGCATTAATCCCGCTCTTATCAAGCAGGGAATGATGAATTAGGAGCGTCAGCTCTGGGCTCACCTTTGTTGTCATTTGAACAGAATCAAAGCTTTAAATCACAGGGCTGCACCTGGTAATAGGAGGGGGGGATGGCGTTCTAATACTGTGTGTGACAGAGCCGCACTGCTTCCAGCTGATTTAATAACTCCAGAAGGAGGGGGTGGTGCTGGGCTAAATGAAAATTTGAGCAAGGTTTTAAAATATATGATTGTAGGATGAAATGGCGGTTGCCCTCATTTCTCTTTGGTTAGCGTTCCTTTTCTTTGCTGTATAATACAACTCAGCTGAATCTGAGCTGTCATTCAGTCATTGTCGGGCCAGTTTTGATAAGGTTTGTGACAATGCGGCACTTTATGTGCTCAGCGTACGATACCTGCTTTCATTTTTTTCCTGCTGAGACTTGGGAATTCAAGTCCTTTTTTAATGATCACACTGACTCGCTGATGTTTTTGACAAGTTTCCACTGGGGAAGGCTTTGTTATAATCAAGGTTGATTTGTTTAGTGGTAGAGAATGTGTCATTATAGGAGCAGAGAACATGCTCTACCAGGGCTAGGACATTCACTCCCAGTAGCGCTGAGCTGCTGCTGCAATTTGCAACTCATAACAATAGCAGGTCATACTGCTCTTATAACACAGACTACTGATCTGATACAAAATGTCTATGTGGTGTAAATTTTACTGACTGCATGCTGAATGGTAGTTTAATTTAATCCTTTGCAGTCTTTTCACATCATTTTGATTATGAGGTGGAGTGCAGCAATTGAACATGACAAAACAAAGCAACCCTGGCTTTTTATGTGTACATGTTTGCATATTTTAATGAAACTGAATTGTTTATGAGCAACATTTAAGCTGCTAACCTCCCTTCTTGTTTTTGGAGCACTGCCGTGTATTTATGATAAAAAAGAAGGAAAAAAAACAAGCATGGAATTAACAGTTTTAATGAGAAAGGACAATGTAGCTCTATTATTAAAATTATTTTACCATGTTCATTTCTGTAAATTCCCACATCAAAGCAGCTCATTACATTTTGTTAATTAGACCTAGAATAATTGTACCTAACTTCAAAATGCAGGAATACGAGAGTGGATTTCTGTTGTTCATTGAAATATGGATTGGACTTCAGTAGCCTAGTTTTCTGCAACATCTGAGGCAGCTAAAGGTGATTTTCTACTTTCTAAATTGTATTATTATTCCCCTGTCGCCGTCTTCTATACTCTTCCTATTTTTCCTCTTTTCTCTGGCTCTGTCATTTCTTTTCTGAACACCCACAAGGTCTGTAAAGCACTCAGCCAGCTCAATCCATACCCTTCAAGTAGCATGGAGACCACTTTCCTTTGAGTCTGTAAATGCTGCAGAGAAATATGTGAAAAGACAGTTATGTTGCAGTGAATATTAATGGCTCTTTGAGTGCTTGCTCCCTGGTAAACAGAAGGATTGAGTTGACATGTAGCCAAAGACATAATTTAAATCTGGGGAGGTCACAGGAAACATTAGCAAATTATCTACCCAATGCCTTCCAAGATCTCTCTGCAGATAATGGAAAAGCCAATCTATTTGGCTGATCGGTATCTTATCGGAATAGGCTGAGAAAAGCTCACAGTAATTTCACTTGATATGATAGAAGATTTCCCTTCACTTTGAGATTAGGTTTGCCTCAGGGGTCTGTGCAGTAATTGTAAGCTTCTAACAAGGTGAAACATCTGTGGAATTCACAACTATATTTTTCATGAAACATGCAAATAGAGAGCAGCGCTGTATGAGATGTGCATGTGGGAGTCAACATGCATTCTCTATGGTTGGTCCAGACACAGGTCTTAAAGGAGGGTGATTATTGTCAGTATCTTTTACTTGATGTAATATCACTTTTCATTGTCAACACTGGAATTCCATGTATTTTCTAATTAAGTAGGAATTCCTAAACCGTTTTGTAAGTCTGGTGTTATGATGCTTAAAAGCTTGTAATATCACTTAAGTTATGTTTATGTTCAGTGAATATATCATTTACTGAATGTATAGTTCACATTTGCATTACAGAAACATGTAGTTCACTGAATTTAAGATGGCACATACATCAGCTTTGAAAAGCTGAATAAAACAGTTCTGCAAGGCTGTACTTGTGCTCTGAACTACATGCTAATGCTACATGCATGTCGGCAGCTATAATGTTATATTGTCATCATCTTAATTCACCACGTGAATATGCTAACACTTGCTAATTAAAACTAAACACAAAGTAAAGCGGAGTGGAAATTATTATTAATAAGGTACAATTTATTCATATTTAGTCAGAAAACAAAGTATTGCACAAATTAAAAATTTGACCTAATGATGACATCAGATGAAAAGTCAGCAAATCATCAGAATCATATTCATCCTCAGGGGAACATGAATATGTGTGCCAAATTTCAGGGCAGTTCATCCTAAAACCTCAACCTCTTCATGCCACTAAATGAAAAGTCAATGGATCACCAAAGTTATTGGTTTTCACCCTGAATGTCTGTACAAAATTTGATAGCAATCCATCAAATAGGTAGCTAGTTGCAATCTGGACCAAATTGTTGGACAAACCGACAGACAGACCAACACAGAGCCACACTGCTGGCGCAGGTAAAAATTTAAAATCCAAAACAGATGGGAGGATAGATGGCTGGATGAATAGATGGATAGAAGCAGGAATGGGTGGATGGAGGGATGAATTATTATTTTAATCATAATGTTATGCTTAGCATGGCCAAGATACCATACCAATCTGTCTAAATTATGTTTTATTACAATTATGGGGTCATTCATGGTTATAAATGTTTGCACTTGGTGTTAGTAAAGCAGTTGTCTGTGACCTTAAAGATGTGGAAATGAGCCATTAGAGAACTTGAAGCCATCTGTTGCACATCTGCAGACTGTATATCCATCCATTTCCAGAGGAAGAGCAGAGGAGAGAAGGAGACAGCGAGGCTGAGACAGACAGAGGGGAATCTTACCTTAATCTTCTCTCTATCCCGTCAGATTCCATCAGACTGGTTTCTGCCCCAGATTATTCTGCCCTCCAAGGTTTTGTTTTAGTTAAGCCCAGCTGAGCTACCTTCAGAAACGGTGGTCTGCCTTGACGGGAATGAGCTCTGACAGCTGTGGCTATAAAGTGGAAACCGATCCGTGGCCCTCTGTATGGCCTCTGGAATTCCACCGCTCTCTGGGGCCAAATCAGCTGTCCTTTACACCCATCGATCCAAGACCATTGATTTCTCCAGCGATTTAATTTTCTTTCTGGTGTCTGATTAGTAATGATTTACAGAGCCCTTTGCTCTCCATGTGAAACCTTAAAACAATCATTCTGATGAAATATCTGATTTTTTTCTGTGCCCTTTCATGTATGAACCTTAAAAATTCATAGGTTATGACCCCATGGACCAGAAAGGAGCATGTTCTGCCCTCTGGTGATCAGTGGGAATTGGAGGAGCTTGTTTTCACCTCACCACAGTAAATCTAGTAGAAGAGGTCATCAACTCAAGAAACACTTATGAAAAGACAGAGCAGACAAGTTTCTGCTGGTTGTTCACTAAACTATTGACAAATTGCACTGGTTACAAGTGTTTCAAGAAAGTGATTATTCACTTTTTCTATTAATACAATTATTATATATAATGTATATTAAACATTTCTTGATAGATTTTGGAATACCATCAGCCATGAACCAGTTATGGTAAGTTGCTAAAACCGTTGTCTAATTGTTGCATTACATTGGATTGAAATAAAAGGTGCAGTGGCCAAAGCTTCAATAGAAGTTTCTCAGATTAAGCCTGCTAATATTGGTATACTTTGAATTTTGACTCTTTTTGATGTGTTAATGACAAACAATTATGCACAAATGCTTTAGTCAAGCTTTTTTTCTTTCTGGGTTAGTAGTAACGTCTGTACTGCACTTACTGGAAACACACCTGCACATATGCACACATGTCATGATATATTGCAGTTATGTAGGTATGTAGGCAACCACTTTCATATTTGAAAAAAACATGTATGCATGTCTACTTTAGGACCATTTTTTACATATGTGAAGAGACATATTTTTTGTAATATCAAACATATGCACGTAATATGTATGATGTTGTCAAGTCCCATAATTTAAACTTAAATGGGTTTCAACATTAGAGAATCATATCAGTGACATTTCTGAAAAATGCAAGAGCTGATAGTATCAAGAGTGAATGTGCAAAAATAGACTACATTACAGAGACCAACCCTGCATGCCATGCTCTCCACTCGGTGTAACCTCCTCCCACCATGTGGTGCAGAGAGCTCTGAGGTCACAGCTGCCGGGTGGAAACCTGGGCCTGAGAGGAGAGGTTTTGTTGAAGGGAAGATTTAGAGAATCTCTCCTGCTGTCAGGATGGAGGGCAGGAAGTGAAACTTGTACCAAAGCAGCCTCATAAGCAGAAGCCTGTGGGTAAATTGAGCTTCACAGCTGGAGAACCCCTCTCACCCCCACCATGACCCAGTGACTCCTGCTGCAGGTTTCAGTGGTGTTTACAGCCCAGTGATAAAACATGAGAGCAACTTGCATAGAGCAACAAAGTACTGACATGAAAACTAAGACAAAAGTTCCGTACCCCTAAGTGATGCTTTTACAGTGTTAGCATAGTGTCTGATAACGCGGGAACATTTTGGTAGAGTAATTTTTCAACTTTCTTTGCAATACTGAAAAATATGTTTATGCAATTCTTCATACAAAGGCAACATAGAGTAAGAGATTAGCAGATCATATAGTGAAATGAAAAGCAGATATTATTCATTATGTCGCATAAAGTTTGGACTCCGGTGTTAGCCTAGCTTAGCATTAAGGCTGGAAAGGCATGTCTATCCTAACAGCACAAATTGTTGCTGTTTAAATTTATGATTATATACAGATTCACCAAGTAAGTGTTAATTTGTGTTAAAATGAATGTTTTTCTAACTTTGAGGAAAGCCAGGCTACATCCCCCCTGCTTGCACTCTTTATGTCAAACAGAAGGATTAGCTTGAATTTTGGGAAATACGTTGATTGGATTTCTTAGCAAGAGGTAGATGAGAAGATAAATACCAGTGTCTTGGTTGCATGTTAACTATACAGCTTAGCCTGGATGCCGCAAGAAACAAAGGTAAAAAAAAATCTCCTACCAGCAGACAGTTTATATCTCAATAGTTTAATCCAAAACCTTGCTCTAAAATTGAAGCCACAAGGAAGTCGCAGCACCTGGTCAAGTAACTCTCCGTACCGTAAAGCCACAACTTGTCGTTTTTACAAAGTAGTTTTTGTACAGATGTACAGAGAACAAACAAAATATATTTATCAGCAAGCGTTAGACGTGCTGATGCATATTTTTTTTAAACCTTTGGACATAACAGGACTATTTTCAGTCTTTATGAGAAACTTTGCTAATTGCCTGCAGCTTTATTATAGTTAGTGTACAAACAGTTGCATCAATCTTTTCCTCTAACTCTTGGAAAGAACAACGAAATTCAGAAATAATAATAATAATCAGAAAAACTATACTTAAATATTTAATATCAATTGACTATCAGCTGCTGGTCTTTACTATTAATTTCTTTAATGAGATCATCTAGTATTTATTATTGGACCATCCATACCTTCAATGCCTCAGCAAAGCCCCATCTGTAAATATCACCTTAACTGTACATTAAACATAGTCTGATAATATTGGGTTGAGTATTGATATTTCAGAGAAATTATACTTAAGAGAGTAGTGACATTGACTTGAAAACTGAGCTGATTTGATATGAAAACCACACAATAATAATAAAAATAGTTTATATTTATTGTAATGATATCACCAACACAGTTTGTAAATCACAGCTACTTTAACTTCCAGTACGCAAGAGTTAGATTTCCATATGGAGCGCTCCTCATGTGAAATAAAGGAAAGGCACGTAACCTCTGGTGTGTAAATGTGAATGTTTGCCCCGAGTCATTTGCCTGCCAACAGACACGAAGACTCGGGGGAAATGAGGTGTGACACACGGGCCCACACACGCCAGGTTGTGGCAGTTGTTGCTTTGATGATCCTGCGAGCTTATGGGTCTCCAGGTGAAACGCAACTCCTCATCCCAGACGTTGACTGTAAATATCCTACTGTTGTCTACACCACACAAGTAGGGGTTTGACTTTCCCTTCACGCCCTTTCATGTTATTTCACCTTATGTGTTATTCACAGTCTTCCTGAGAACTTTTCTTATTTGTTGCATTACAAAGCAACAGCTCAGTAGATTATTATCCTTTGTTTTGGGCGCTCTGGACTGTCTGCGTGGAACAATGGGAGGAGATCGCCCCTGATTATTTTGAGGCCGCTGATAATTGATTACGATATTTGAGCCTCGTCTGCAGCAGCCCAGCAGATTGCAAACTCTGTTGGGCAACCAGCTTCACGATAACCCCACACCTGGCCTGATGGTGAGATAGAAACAAAAGGAGCCTTGATCAGCTCAAGATACCCCAGCTTAAAATCATCTAAAGCACAACAGTCAAGCAGTTGGGGAAAACAAACTTCTTAGAGATGAAAGCAGCCTGTGTTCATGCATTCCCAAAAATCAAAGACCACCTATGCCTCTTGGTATGTAAGAACATGTGAGGTGACATTGGTAATAAAACCAATTTGTTTTCAATCAGAAAGAACATCTTGTGCTGAGATTCCTCTGTGTTTTCAGAAACAGGCCTTGATTATTGTTCTGCCCTTGCCTTCAAAGTAAGCTTCAATAACGCTGCCTCACTCGCAGGTGTCAAAAGTACAAGGCCTCCGAATACACACTGTCACATTCCCTCTTTCTGTCAAATTATTCCTCTCTGTCATTGCACTTTGTTTGCCATCAAAAAACATCAAGCGGGGGCCTGTGTGTTGTTTTCAGGCTTCTGTTTGTTTTTGTGTATGTGACTGTGTGAGTGCATGCATTTTATGTGCACAGTGGGTGTGCGCTCAAACACATAGTAAAGCTGACGATGGCTTGTGACGGCCTGATTGATTTCTGTCAGAAATATAAAGCGAGCCGGGGCTGCGCTGAGACAGCAGGTGCAGATTTCTGTTAATGGCAGAGCGACCCAGCGAGACTCTACCGAGACACCTGGAGTGAGCGCGGCACTCTTAAGGTCAGCCAACAAGCGTGTGCATGCGTGTGCTCTGCATGTTGAACACAAACAAACAGTCAGAGTTGCTGGAGCACTGCATAATGTTTGATACAGGATGTGTTTGTTTATTCACATTCATTGAATCAAAGATAAGCAGAGGTGTAAGGAACGAATTAAACAGAGTATTTATCTGCTCTAACCTGAGCAGCAAATGTTAGCATGTCCAGCTAACTAACAGCAGCTAACTAGTTAGCTTACCACCTACAACTGTGTGTTATTTAGGTCACCATTAGCAAACTAGGCTTTATGGGATTATAGGTTACGTCTAAAAAGCCTTCTTTATGGTAGCATATAGCATGTGGAAGACGGTGCTGGACGTTACTTTATCTCTACTTAAGCAGCTCTGTTCTACTTTTTATTGAATGTGAATGTGAAATTTACACTCCATACACCTGAGCTGAACACGTTACGTACTTATGCTCTTAGGTTTGTAGCATTATGTTTTGTTTTTTTGTGTGTCAATTTCTATGTTACGAACGTTTTCAAAACTGGGTTAGTAAACAGTAGAGGGCAGCATGAAGACCAGTGGCTGTGTTATGGTGGAAACGTTTTAAATATCCTTTTCAAACTCAGTGCTGATTGGACAATGTTTGACCACAGCTTGAGCAGAGACCGATGGAATTTGTGGCTGAGAATGGCAGAGAGTCGCAGAAGTTACCGGCAGAGGCGACAAGACTTTATTGACTCCATGATAGTTAATATTGATGTTGGGGCTCTGATTGGTTTTCGTGCCAGAAAAGGGATGAAAATTAGCCTGCCCACCTGAGCATCATGTTTCCATCACTGTCGATCAGAGCAGGAGTTGATAAATACCAGTGACTTCTCCCGAGAATGAATGCCAATTGTACCCTTTCCCACTGAAGACAAAAGCCAGATGTTAGTGGGTGTTAGTGGGTTTTGTGTCCAGTGTGAAAGGGGCTTAAAAAAAACCCTTTATGTCCTGTCTGGCTGCTTCCTGCCCCCACCCACACTGTTCTCCTCTTTTTCCCTTTTTCTCTCCTCTGCTGCGGCTGCGGTGGCAGTGGTCCGGTGTCCTCTCACCTCTCCTCCCCAGAGGGCCCTCTCTCTTATTCAGTTCCCCCTTATCTGCCACATCAAAGGATCTCATTACGAGCTGTGACACCAGCCCCACCCTGCGCCAACCTGTTCCTACCATCACATTTAAATAGCATCACATTGTGTTCATAATAGGTAATGTCATGCACTGTGGTCTCTGATGTCTCGCAGATCTGCATTTCCTTCCCTTTCCTTTCCTTCTTACTGCTCCCTCCCTTTTCAACCCCACATGCCCGACAGACGCCCCTCTATAAAATTCTCTTTTATTTATAGCTTGTTTGCTTTTTATAAGGCAGCTGTGTAGACCAAAGTCGCTCGTCTTGTTTGATGTGCACATCTCTCATCTGTGATTACGAAGTGAATCTTAAAAAAAAAGGACAGGCTGTTAAATGAAACGACTGGAGTGGAGCCTCCTTAGTGAAGATTATTCTGCACGCTTTTTATTTGCCTTCTCTCCGTCGACAGCCTATAACTTTACATTACATTTACTCATTTGGTATAACCTGACATCCTTTCTGAAGACCCCCCCCAAACACTCCATGTGGGGCTTACTTTGACAGCCCCACCTGGAAACTATGCTATCCCACCCCCTACCTGTTAGCTCAGGGGTCCCAGAGCTGCAGCCGAGGCCGTAATTAACAGGAGTGGGGTCCCACTCTTGCCGCTCACTGCCCTCATTTACTCACTTAATTTATTTACCAAACAGGCAGCCATGTTCCTGCAATACTCTGGCTGGCCCTGCAGGGCTGTTAAAGAAATAGATAGTTTGCAAAGGCAATAATATCCATGGCAGACTGCCAGCTATTGAGCATACAGCCAGAGATGAATCAGATTGTAATACGGATGGGGAGTTATCGAGCTGTATCAGATTACACCAATGAAGACAATAGAACTGGCAGGAATGATGGTGGATCTTTAACTGTCTCATCTTCGTACCAGCTTGACAGATATCACTCATTCTACCCAGACAGCCAATTAAACTGGTATACAGTTCCAACTGATGCTCAATACCCACTGACCCAGCTACAGGCGCAGGTGTGTGTGTGTGTGTGTGTGTGTGTAGTGTATTGGTGGGAGAGGCGACGAGTTTAGGCAGAGTTGGCCAACTGCAAGGACAACTTCTCCATCTCTCCAGACATTTATCTGACACTTGAGAGAATAGGATGAAGGTGGCATTTGGAAGGGATGTAGAGTTCTATTCTTCACAGGATGTTTTGTTCCCGGAGGATTTATTTTGGCAGGCTGTTACCAGAAGTGTTGCTCTTTTCCCTCCTCTTTCCTCTCTATCTATCTCTGTCTCTTCATCTCCATATCCTTTATTTCCTCTCTGAGCTGGTCTCTTCTTTTTTTAAGGCCTCCCTCCGTTTGCAGTGATAAACTTTGAGATTTTGTATAACAAAGCACACAAGAAACAGCAGCTACGAAGAAAAAAAAGGACAATCACACTGTCAAGGTGCTTGAAGAGCAGAGCATTGCAGCAGATTAATGTCCCTCATGCAGGGAGCTAATTTTAGCGGAGGACTTTATAGATTTTGTAGGACCACCTTTGGGTGATATTTTTCTTTGTTCCTATGGCACTTGAGGTAAAAGAGAGAGAAAGGGTGAGAGGTGTAAGAGTGGGTGCGAGCACAGGGGCTGATGGTGGCAGTGACAATAAATCCAGATCACAGTCAGTCATGGCGATATGAAAATCACTGTGGGAGAGAATATGCATAGTTTCACACTGATTATTACCTCCTGAGGAATAATACAGACAGTATGCATCACCTTTAGTCGTCCTTCTAACACACACACATACTGACACAGACAGACAGCCAGATGGCTGGAACACTGCCAATGATATTGCACCAGAGTAATTGTCCAAGAATGATTGGCCTTGGCAAACAAATGAATCGCAGTTACGGTGAAATGGAGTCAAGAAACAGCAGTGGCGCTGACGGGTAATGAAATGAGGCGCCACAGATGGAACGTTGTCAAGGAGCCGCTGACTTGATCTCCCTTTGAGTTCCCTCTATGTTCCCTGCTCATGGTTGATAAGCGCAACAAGAAAAGCAGGATCATAAGATGCATCAGATCAGCACGTGTCTCACCGCGCCGCATTTAACATGTAACATACATTTGAATATTTCAAATTTTACACACTGTGAAGCGTGTCTGTGTTTGATGGGAGCAACAAACCAGGGTCTATACTGTCATGGGTAAAGTTCAACGATAGATAATCAGATGGTGCGTTTGCTTTTTATAAAATCAAAAGCAAACAGCCCTTCCTGAAATATATATACATTGTATATCGGTCTGGAGGACAAATGAGTCTGTGGAATACAAAGGCCTTATGCTATATATCTTCCTTTTGTTGAGACCTTTGATGAAACCAACTTGATGGGCCCAACAGCAGAAAAAAGAGAGAGGCTTGATGGAGGAGAGTTGAGCCTGAGCCACATGCTGTGTGAGACTCTCTGGGCCTCAGCAGCCCAATCCAGTTTATTGATTTTCTGTCCTTCAATATCTGAACGCACCATACCCAATAGATTGCAGTGACAAATGCCCGCCAGAGACCACCACCGATCCTCTAATTGAACTTGATGAGTAAGCAGCTGAGGATCAAAGGCTGGAAATTCTGTGTGACATAGCAGGTTTCTACCTCCCAAAGACACTCCTTCAAAGCTCCAACAGTTTCAGTCCTGAGGAAAATGGTCTTCCTTCCTACCAACCATCTCCCTCTCTTGTCTTCTTATGGCTGTGGACAGCTGATTTCGCATTGGGCTGAGTACAATGGAGCCAGTGTTTACAATAAACAACTCCTGCCAAAAGCACAAAACAAGGTAGAAAAGTCAGTACCTATTTTGATGGAAAGCAAGCACAGCTTGTTGTAAAATAGGCTCCCAGTTCTGAGGCAGCTTTTTCTCCCAGACGTGCTTTCTGCATCTCCTGGTGGTTGCTGTCGCCAGCACTCTCTGTAAGGGTGGAGGCACAAAACAGTTGCTTCAGCCTTCTGGCAAGAGGAAATCATCCCTGTAGTACACTAGCTGGGATTTACCATTCAGATTATGAATAAGATGTCAAAGTTGTACATGATTGTAAAGGACCTTTTATGAATATTGGTAGGATTATCCAGTGCACACAGAGACACATTGTTAGCTGAGCGAGGTGCTGAGCTACTGAGAGTGATGTACCCTGTCTGTTCAGGAGCTCTTCCTCCTGATCCTTGATAACTCGATGTATGCTTATTATTCAAATGAGTTCTTGCCCGCAGTCTCTGCAAATCATCAGGTGCCATCCGTGACTGGCATGTCACACAAATTAGAAAACGGATGTTTTGGGCAGAGCAGAGGTGCAGAGTCTGTGATGAAGTTAGCCCTGGTTCTTTGACGTACTCATGTCTCTCCTCACACTTCCACAGGAAGCCCAACCGCGAGACCAAATCTCTCTCACCTTTTCTCCTCAAAGAGGGAAGAGGAACGAAAAGATGATTGTCCCAACCCAAGACCTACATTTCCAGAGAAGTTTTTTCTTTAATAACCTCAAACCTCTCTCTCTTCAAAGTTACCTTTCTCCTAAACATATGTTTCCCGATCCTTTCCACACACGGTATTACAGCTGATCCTTAAAATGGGTTCCAGCGATACCTAATCCTATCGACCACACCCAGACATCCATGCTCATCCAATTATGATCCTAAAGATCCCAGAAAGATTGATTGTCTATCTGTCCAAGATCGATGAACCACCCACGGCATATCCGAACGCACGCCAGCACCGGCATCATCGCACAGTTTATATATATACTATAACCGCGCGTCTCGCCTTATGCTCACGACAGGATCAGACCTCTCCTTCCAGCCGCGTCAGATGTTTAATGTACACTTAGGGGTTGATATACCATTTCTGTGTCAATACCTAAGCTGGAAACATGATGACATGTTTATTGAGAAGAAAAGTCTACAAGAGCCTACTTGTGGGTCTTATTCACAGAAACAGCTAAATAAAGCAAGATGGCCACCCATAGACTCTATAATTGAAAATGTCAAGGCTTCCTGTCTTTAGAAAAAGAAAAGTAAAAGATGATGTTCAAAGTTGTTTGAGATGGTTCATGTCTGGTTAGCCTTGAGCACATTTCCCTGAGCTTGAGATAGGCTGTTCCGCCGTCTCAGCAGATAGACGCCTCATCTTTATCTCCAGATTTCTACTTAATCTGTTTCTTCCCTTGGCCTCTTCATGAATCATCATAAATTATTTTTGACCTTATTCTGTTTCAATGTATTTTTGGTTTTACAAAGGAGAGAATGGCACCTGAGAATCATCTAAATACGGTATCAAATTATACGAAATGCTGTGGTTTGGAATCCATTATACCTACTCAATAAGAGTCTTCCTATCGTAATAAAAGTCAGCTCATCTGAAGGACAAAAGCACAGATGGTACTGTATATGCAATATGTATATGAGACTGAAGAAATAATAACCATGGTTGATATAGAGTGAATTATTACACAGAGCTGAGCGCACGGAATCTTGTTCTAAAATACAAACCTGCCTTATTAGTCTTTAACGTGATATATCAAAATTCATTATTGCAGCCTAATGGTATATCAAGCAAAGAAGCTCAAAAACACAATAAACTAAAGGAGACCTCTTTGAAATGAGAGTTTGCAGTTTTTACAGCTTTAAACTGCCTACAGTATAAGTTTCATCCACAGAGATAAGGGGTTCATCTCATGCATATCTTCTTATCGTTGCGGTTAATTGCAATGTTTTTGCTTTCTTTTTTTTTTCATTTTAGCGTTCATAAGGAAAGCAACTAATTGCATTCACAAACTAAAGTGATGACTG
>BRZM01000623.1:8416-35155 GCA_033238685.1 Lates japonicus
CTGGTTGGTTTTGTTCTGTTGGACTCTACAGGTGAAGCTGTTGCTGTGTCTCTTCTCCACAGTCACTCTGCTGCTGACAGTATAGAGGTCATCAGGACCTCTGACTGTCTCTGTAGGTCCAGCAGAGAGGAGGTTTCCCTCACCGTCCAGCCACAACACCTCAGGCTTTGGATACCAGCCTTTAGACTTACAGTCTAACACCACTGCTCCTGTGTTAGTGTCAGTCCCTGATAAACTGATGACAGGTGAGGAAACAGCACCTGATGCTGAGCAGGAGGAAAAGATAAAACAGTTGTCAGCAGTCTAATTACTATATCAAAATTAAGATGCACGAATGTTAAATGTACAATGACTGTACTGTACTAAACTGTAAAGCTAATAATTAATTCATATGATTTATTGCTCCAGTAATTCATCAATCATCACTCATTATCTATGCCACTTATCCGTAAGGGTTATGGGGGGCTAGAGCCTATCACAGCTGTCATTGGGTGAGAGGTGGGGTACACTCTGGACAAACAACCATTCACTCATCTACAAGCAGTTTAGAGTCACCAATCATCCTCCATGTCGAATCCATGCAGGCACATGGCAAACATGCAAACTCCCCACAGAAAAGCCCGGGGGTTCAACCCTTTTTTCTGTAAGACATTGTTAACCCCTGCACCACTGTGCTACACCCATTCCAATAATAAGGTTGGTAATTTAAAAACACTGGCAGTGATGAAAAATCCTGGCTTTACTCAAGGTCAAATATGTTCATGCTAATATGGTTAACTAGAAGGTTAGAAAGATTACTGTTCAGGACTGAAACATTGATTGTGTGGGACTGTGTTTGTACTGGATTATGGGAAATTTACCCAAGCCAAAATCATTACTTTGTCCTCATCCTCAAAGCCTACATGACTTTTATGAGCATAAATGTAACCTTTCTGTTCCTGTTCTAACTTATGTATTTATAAACAAATATCTAAAAGGTGTTACTCTAGAGTTTCGGATTAACTTTATCCATTAATGTTTTTGCATTACAGTACAGCACAGTATTAACAGGTACATACATCACATAGGATCACATGATACACTGTGTGTTGAACTCAAATTAAGATTGAAGACATTTTTTTTACTCAGCTGAAGACATTCAGTCAGCTAATTTCAAATAGCAAAATAGATGGTCATTGACAAAAAAGAGAACACCTTCTTTTTTGTCTACTATGAACCTATTGTGTTAATAATGACTGGAATTTCAGCTGGTTAATAAGCCACCATTAACCACATAAACATGCATACTGGTCATTACAGATTGCAAAGCTTAAATGCCACAACAGTTCGAGTCAATTCATGTTTGAATGTCGTACCTGGATAATGGGATATTACATAATGTTTAAACTCTAGCTATTTAACTACTACATTAACCAACTCCCTATAAAATCTACTTACAACAAGATGTTCTTTTACAAAACATTTAATCCTCATTTACACTGATATTTGGTAACTGTGTTCATCACTAGTCATCCTACAGTATGTAAATACAGTGTGTGTTCACTTACCAACAACAAGCTCAACAGAAGATCTTTTATCCAGTTTTGGAATGAAGCAGTGGTACGTTCCTCCATCAGACAGTTTGACTTTGGACAGTTTCAGTGAAATGTTTCCATGTTTCAGTTCATTAATGAACAGTGAGGTTCGTCCTGTGTATGATGGATGTTTATCTACAAGGTCCTGACCAGCACGCCTCATATGGACATATATAGGCTTCAGGTCAGGTCTTGTCCACTCCAATATCATGGTACCAACATCCTCTGCAGGATCCAGGTGACATGGCAAAATGACATCATCACCAACTGTTGCCACTATTGGCTGAGATGGACCAATCAGCTGAGACTGACCTGGAAAGAAGTCAACATGTTTATTTATTAAAGCAGAAGGAACTAGTTAAACCTGTTTATAAGGTTCTATGTCCACCATGAAATGAAATATATCAAGTCTACACTAATTATCTGCCTCACATACATGGAAACTTGAAAGAGGGAGAAGCCACATTTAGCTTTTTCCCTCAGAGGAAAGTTGTTTGAATAACTAAAGTACCAGTGTCACAAAACCCAAAACAACAGTCTTCATTTCATGTCATATATTAATGTCATTTTATACTTATGATCCAAAGCCTGACTTTCCTTGACCTTAAAGCTGTATTTATGTGTGACTTACTTTGAGAGTGTGTGAGGAGAAGGTGAAAAACCAAAACACTCAGGGGTCGGAACGAAGACTGAAGGAACAGTTCATTCATCAGGGGAAACATCCTGAAGTTCTAAAATTGACAGAGACCAGTGGAAGTTTTTATGGAAAAATAAAGTTTAGAACTGGTGTTTCAACAGAATAAATGCTTCAGTCATAAATACAGTAAATAAACCAGAGCAGGCTTTGTGATTAAACTGACTTTACCAAGCACTGCTCCATTGGAATTGACACAGTACTTCAATGTGTAAATTTCTTTTGATTTCCACCACTGTTTGCCTTTTTAGTAGTACATTATGCACAGTAAGGTCCAACAGAGAATCCATATGTAATACTGTCGACTGTATGTAAGGTAGAAGCACAACTGAGTTATACTTTCACTTTTCTTTTCAACCTGGCAAGTCTACTCCTTACTGAATTTCAAAGGTTTTTTTATTATTTTGTACACAGCCCAAATTGTTTGATATTTTAGCCTTCCTTAAAAGAGCGATAGCTCTGAATACAGACCTATTTTCAAAAGACTAAGCAACATTAAATGAAGACGACGACCTACCTGTTGCATGAAGTGTCCGTCAGTTCGACCGACTGCGCTGCCAGGGTCTGTAAATCATTAACAGGCTGTTGACCTTATCCAGATCTGGTTTATAACCTGCAGAATGTAAATTTATTTTGACCTAAACTTTAAAGTATAGCCATTCAGTGTTTTTACTCCGTAAAGACAGTCTGTTGCCGTGACCTCCAGCTGTCACCCTGCGGTCAGATTACCTGCCGAGGGAGTTCAGTCACGTGATCACCCTAGGTGTTACATCCCTCCGAGTGCGGAAGCGGCCACTGCCTGAGAGAGGATCTACTCTGTCACAGCAAGGCTGCAGACACAGCACCCTGAGGCTAGCAGCTCAAGGCAGCTCAACACCTCTAAGACCAAGGAGCTGGTCTTTGACTTTGAGAGGTCCAGACCAAGACCGCGACCAGTCCTGTTAGAGGGAGCTGAGGTGGAGGCTGTGGACTGTTAAAAATACCTCAGGCTGTGGTTGGACAATAAACTGGACTGGACAACACACACCAGCCACCTGTATGGGTATGACACAAGGCTGTACTTCCCAAGGAGACTGTGGTCCTTCAACATGTGCAGCAAACTGCTGTGGATGTTTTACCGGTCTGTGGTTGCCAGTGTCCTCTTTTACACTGTGGTGTGCTGGGGGGCAGCATATCCAAGAAGGACACATCCAGACTGGATAAACTGATCAGGCGGGCCGGCTCTGTGGTCGGCATGAAGCTGGACTTTCTGGTGACGGTGGCAGAGATGAGTTGCTGGAAACTTAATTTCCCTGAGGGAGTCATCCCAAGGGATCAATAAAGTCTAGTCTAAGTCTAAGTCTAAGTCTCTTTAAAGTGTGGAAAGACAAAGTCAACATAAAAACCACATGGATAAGAGTGTACTCACTTGTAGAGGAATTATTGGTTAATAGAAAACAATATTCCGCAATTTCAATTAAAATAGTATGTTCAAAGAAAACTGAAATTCAGATTTACATAATTAAAGGCTTAAGCTAGAAATACTATACGTAAATGAGTAAGTTATTAAACATCATCAACAACAACACAGCATGAGAATTAGGTCTTTGTTCCCAAGTTCAGTTTCATTTTGAGTGCAGCTTGAAACAGCTGAACTTTGAGCCTGTTGCCAGGTAACTGATCACTGATTTAGATGACTATAAAATAATACAACTGCAATCAAAACCTCCAGTTGGAAAACTGCAGCATCATGAGCTCTGTGATGGATCTGCTAATTTATCACTGAAGGAAGAACAGAAATATTTAGGTAATTTTGTTGCAGCTACAGTATCAGGTCTCACTGTAAAGTCAGTAAATGAAACAGTTGCCTTTAAAATGTTACTTAAACCTGGATCAGTGGAGTCAGAAAAGTCCAGGATTTAAGGATAAGAGATTCAGAGTAGGTCATTCAATGGCCTCTGCACATGTGATGCAATAATAACTTGTAGCCACAAGATGTCACTGGAAAATCTGAGCATGTCAAATCAACCTATATTAATCAATCAAGGAAAACCTATATTTAAATGTGAGGAGTTACTGTGCTTTATTATTATCCTGACTGTAGCACGCTGGAAGTAGTGCTGCAGGCCTGCAGGAGATTAATTAGTTAGATTTAGTTAGTTAAGACTTAATGCACCTTTTGTATGGCAGTTTAGACAGTTAGTGTGTGTGGTCTTTAATATAGGTTTTCTTTGATTTGACTCAGATTCTGCAGTGACATCTTGTGGCCACAAGTTATTATTGCGTCATGTGCAGAGACTATTGAGTGGTCTACCCTGAATCTCTTATCCTAATATCCTAAACCAGGGGCGATTCTAGGATCAGAGGTTTAGGGTGCTGAGCACCCAGAGAGCTGCCGGCCAGGCAAGATAAATTTCACTGTTTTTCACATTTTAACACAATTTCATTCCCACATTTGTGTAAGAAAAGCATAACACTTTTTGGGAAAGTCTGTGACTAAACCATCAAATCTGATAAAGGTTATTTAAATGCTGAGCCACAGCAAAAGAAGAATGGATGGAATCGTAACAGAAACATATCGTAATCCTAATTTCTGAAGGAAGACAATTCATTTTGATACAGCAGCTCCTCAACATACACATAAACAGTATGTATGTTTCTGGAGTAAACCAGCCTCCTATAGTAAGTACCAAACATTCAAAAAAGTGACCATGGACTTATTTTTTGGACTGTTATTTTAATTGCAATGTGCAACATGTGCCGACGTTAGTCGAGCCGTCTCTTATCATTCTGTGATCGATATTGGCAGATTTATGAATGATCCCTGTGATCGGTGATCAAAGTTAACAATTGCGCCATATACATCCTGGTTTAAGCCATGTACTTACACCACTGAGGTAAAGGCAGCGTATTGCTATGTGCAGATAGAGCGCTCAGAGCCCTGGAAAGGTGGCCCGCATGGGGTGGATCAAACCATTTTTGAGGCGGAGGGGGGGTGGGGGGGGTGCTGCTGGTGTATTTTTGTTAAATATTACGTTTCAACCAAGTACTGTATGGTTTCAACGCTTTTCTAGCTTGTTAAAAAAAAAGGATATACAGTAAAGAAAAAAAAATTCAAATCTCTCAAATTTTAGGGGTGCTTCAGCACCCCCAAAAATGGGCTAGAAACGCCTATGTCCTAAACTTATCCTATTCTGACTCCACTGATCCAGTTTAAGTAACATTTTGAGGGCAGACATTTTATTTGTGATTTACTTAGTATTTTTTTTTTTTGTACTGATATAAACCACCTCAGAGGCAGGGGCAAAAGAGCAGCCCTAAAAATCTTGGGGATTGCTAAACTAACTGAAATTACCTGGGCAGATAGAAAGTCTGGGATTGTTGGTACCCCTTTAGTGAGCTTGTAAACTCAAAGACTGACAGACTGTGCTGAAGCCACTGTGACTCTGGCCTCAACTCATCAGCATCGAAATAAAGTGCACAGGGAAGAGGAAGTTGTCACCTACCATATTGAAGTTGTGTTTCAGTCTGAGGGCTCAGTCAGTCAGCAGTGAAGCATCATGGAGGTCACAGCTCTGCTTCAGACTGGGTGAGTACTGACTCTCAGCTTTACTTTCATATGTTCCTGTGTATCAAGCTCCCTGTGTCTGATCTGCTACTTTGTTCTTGTTCATCCAGTGATGCTTCGCTCATTTTACTGAGGACTCAAGAAGCTCAGAACAGTTACACTCAGAAAACAGGTGAGTGACTAATAGAAAATCACAGATTCTTAAAGAGAACTGACCTAAACCTTTTCATCTGTGTTTGTTTGATGATATATATGATTGATTGATATAATCTAGATTTCTGTAGTTTTGTTTAATATTATATACATTATTAGATATTTTATGTATTCTGAATGTTTCATTTCTTTCTCTGTTTCAGATGCAGATTTCCTTCGTATCACTCCAAACAGACTGCAGTACTTTGAATTTGAACCAGTTTCTTTTGAATGTGTTGGGTTTGGTGGTCTGAGCGACCTGAGAGTGATCAGGAAAACTAAGGAATTCAAACCAGTGTGTGATATAAAGAGGACATCAATGGGGTCCTTCTGCAAAATAGAGAGAGCCTATCCATCAGACAGTGGAGAATACTGGTGTGAGACAAAAGAAGGAGAGAGAAGCAGCACAGTCAACATCACTGTCACTGGTATGTTTACTGTTTTTCTTAAACCATACATATCTATGTTAAAGTTGTAGTAATCTAAGATTTTTCATCCAGTATGTTCAGGATGACACTTGACTGATAAAGATCAATAAATTGACACTGATTAGGTTTAGACAGTAAATTCATTTCACATATATTTTTTTATAATTAAATTAAAAAATCTAGAATAAAATATATTTATACATATTGCTATGGTGGTGAAACTTTTCAGAGATTTTTTTTATTCTACCTGGTTAAGGTTGGTGGTTGGTTGGTGTTTGCCAAAATGTATAAATTAATGTATACTTGTCTATAAAGATGCTCTCTACAGAATTTACATGCTTCTCAGCCTTAAATGTTTTCATTTAGTGAATATCCATTGCTATGCTGATGATACACCACAATACACTAATATGTTACTTCTGATGTATTTGTTCCTGTCTGTCTGTTTCAGATTTGTGCATATTATTTCCCAAATCTACATTATTCTGTATTCTTGCCTCTGTATTTGCACACTGTTTTTTTTTTCCTCACCTGTTACACTCCTGCAAAATTTCCCATTGTGAGTAACTCCACGTGTTCATAAAATATCTAACAATTCATTTTTTTCAACCTGTTGTTCAGATGGTTCTGTGATCCTGGAGAGTCCTGCTCGTCCTGTGATGGAGGGAGATGATGTGACTCTGCTTGCAGAAATGAGCGACCTCACCAACCCCAAGCTGATTTCTACAAAGACGGACAGTGTACACTTGGTCACAGGGGATGATCATTAACAATGTTTCCAAATCAAGCGAGGGGCTCTATAAATGCACATTTACGAGTTTTGGAACGTCACCAGAAAGCTGGCTGACTGTGACAGGTGAGACACAACAATCTGTCAAGCAAACAAAAAGATGTTGTATGGCTAGGATTGGTGCTGATTACAACGTTGTAGCCATGCTTTTGTTCATGGGAAATCTTTACACATCACCTGGGCTAATTTAGTTTAATGCCATTTTCCTCTACAGCTTTACAGATTATTCTGCAATGTAGAATCATGATTTGATATGTAAATATGTTTTTCAACTTCATTATGTTTAGAGTAGATATCTATATTCTGTTCTGTATCTCTACATTAGAATCTATACCACATGCCATTTGTAATGGTACAGCAAATCCTGTTTCTACCATCTCTCCACCACCTCATCCAGCACCCCACTCAGATGGCTCTGACTCCAATGAAGTCTCCATCCTGCTGTGGATCGTTGTCGCCATTTTAACGTTAGCTCTGGTTCTGCTGGTGGTGGGATTTCTTCATTTTAGGAAACTCGGAGGTAAGAAAAACTACTTCTCTAATATATTGTCTGTAAATAACTGCCAAAAGGAAACACATAGTAAAACAGCTGTTCCATCAAGCTCATGGCATCCCAACACAGTTTTTGCAACAATTATCGGCACAACAAACATAGATAACATCCACCATTTCCAAGTGCACAAAACCAGTACACAGAATTGTTTAAGAACATTCTATGTTGTTTTGAAATAGTATAATTTAAATCAGTGTTCTTCCGTCATCAGTTTCCTCAAAAACACCAACATCACACTCAGGTGAGTGCAAACTAGTGCCAGTAGTACCAAAACAATGTCATTTTGTTTGATGTAAGATGTTAATGTGCTGTGTTTATGTACAGCTGTACCTGTCTACCTTCCAGCCCTCGTGTGAGTATAATATTATAATGCAGTCTGTCTTTTTATGTTTCAGTCTCTGCAGAGACGATGCAGATGATCAAACAGAGTGGCGTGCGCGGTTGTCACAAAACCGAGGAAGGATGAAGGTTTATTTTACTTTGTTTTCTTTTTTTTTTCTTTTCTTTAAAATGAAGATGAAGAACACAGTAAGACTGAATCTTATAAGAACACATACACTTCTTATTTTGAGACTAAGTTATATATCCTGACATCTTAACGTATGTTAGCCACTGAAAACTAAAATTATTCGATGAGAATTATGAAATTAGCCGGTTGAGGTGTTGTTAACAGGAGGAGGCTGCTGCGTGCTGACATGTGGTGTTTTGCTTCCTCTTGTTGTGGTATTTCTGTTTTAGACGCTGCAGACGCTGCTGATAATTTGAGCCTCTGCCTTCAGACAAACCACAGCAGAGACCCACAGACAGAAGAAGGTAAAGAGGTCTCTGTTGATCTATCACTTCATAGATGTGTGTGCTCCTGTGTCAGTGTGTTGCTCACTGATGGTTCCTCCTGTTCAGATGGTCCCTCACATCCAACGCCTCTTTCTCTGCTGTAGACGTCACAGACTCCACAAGCTCTCCAGCCTGAACATTATCTTATTAAAACACTCGTGGTTCATAGCTCACAAAATCTGTATTCATCACAGCTCAGAATGTTTCTGCATGAAGTCTCATCACTAATCATTATGTGTATTTGAACTTGATTTAAAGTTTTAAAATACATGCATGATTTGTGAAGTGAATTTTTCCTGAAGTTTGATGGATTTGAACATGTGAGATGGTGTTTTTACAAGATTCATAGGGTTAGACTGACAGAACATTTACATAGAAGGTTAGAGTGACAAGTCTTAACGCCTGCCAGCATCACCTAGAGGATTCAGATGTCATTACACCTCAGAGCTACAGATGAACCTGGTTTTACCTAATTAAGGTCAAACAAACCCAAACACTGTGAATTAATAAACATTGTGTCAGTAATAGAGACACCTTAGAACAGAAGTGTTGAATAGAACTGACAAAAAGCAGAATATTGAAGATTCTAGGATTCTTTGATACTGACCTTTGTTGTGGCTAAAAATAAAAGGCTTGACTTGAAGGTGACTAAATAAATATCACAAAGGAATACTTCATAGTCTTAGTGAAATCTCTCATTCATAAAATGAAACGTGATTTCTCCTTGTTTCCAAAGCTGAATCAGGATTATCCAGCTCCACAGTGACCCTGAACGCCTCAGCAGACAAAGACTCCGGTCTGACAGAGGAATGCATTGCCTACTCTGTTGTCCAGGTAAAACTGATGGTTACTCTGGCCTCCAGCTGAAGATGATCCTTAAAGCTCAGGGGAGATGTATTCAGTTTATTTTGAAGCAAATAAAGCAAAGCATTTCTTTCACAATCTCAGAAGCTCATTTCCATTGTCAAATATTTTAAAGTCAAGATTAAATTATGTAGCCTTTTCCTGAGCTTTCAGCCACACAGTGCCTTCATCAGTGAATGGGACTGTGTCATTACAGGACCTTAGTGCTGTGTCTCTATTTAGTTTGAAGTATTTAACACCTGAGCAGCTTTCATTCACTGAGGAAGGCCTGGGATATGACTGAAAGCTCAGAGGAAAGCTGAGTGAGTGAGCTTTGAGTTTGGAATCATTTACCACAGATATAGTTTTTATCTCTTCTGTCTTACAGGTCACAAAGAGCAGAGACTCCTGACTGAAGAAAGGAGAGACTGATCTGTTGGACTAACATCGAAGAGAGGAAGTGACAGATAATAATTAGTGTATTTATGCGTTTTGAAGTTTTCTTACTTGGCTGTAATAGGTCTCAACAGAATTAGTTACTTTCACTTACTTTTTACTTGCATTTTGTGTTTTCTCTGTAGTGAAACAAGTAGAAGAAATAAAATTGATTTAATTCAGCTATGGCTGAGAGGTCAGGAAGATATGCACACACTACTTCCTGGTCTGATGAGTAATGAACTGTTTATGGGATACTTCGACTCTGATGGAGGTCCTTTATGGATGACCTGTGCTCTTTATGGAGTAGTAGTGTAGTAATGATGAGGGTGTGTATATACTCAGCACAACTGTATTTTCTCAACATATTGTACGATTCCTGTGTGATTCTTTTATCGTGAGGTTTTTCTTTCTTGTGCTCTGGGTGTCAGGTAAAGGCTTCTCTGGCCTCTACACAGAGAAATCTGTGCTGAAAAAGATGCTCTGATGTTAGTACTGTTAGTTTCATATATACAGTCTACACAGTATAAACAACTACCTAGCCATTTTTTTATTATTGCAAAACTCTAAAGTCATTGTCCAGTTGCTATAAAAGTTCTTGTAAATAAATTGTGAAGAGTACAGTAAAGGATGAAGAAAGAAAACAAACAAACATCACCTCATACTACACACACACACACACACACACACACACACACACAAAAAGTACTCAGCATTTGAGAATTTAGAACAAAATATTCGGGTTCTGTCTGATCAATCAACAAAAGTCTTTAAAATAAAGAAATTCAAGTAGTGCCTTACAAATAAAGTAAAACCCATGCTTCACATCACACTTTCACTACATCCTGGACAACATACTGTGAGCTGCCCAATGCAAAACAAGAACATATAAATAAACCAATTACCCAGTCAACCAATCCTTTGACCACAGATTAAAATAGGTGACTCTACTGGGTCACAGTACAGTTTGTGATTTCAGCCTGAAACACTTACAGACAATAACTGTCTTCACTGCCATTTGATTAGATGATGGTGGCTCAGACTAAACATTTTTCATTTCTGTGTGTGGTGTGAGGTCATGTTGAGATGTGTTGTTCGTACTCCTTGAGTTTCATTTCTTCTCTTCATTCTTGGTCTGTAAATGAAAATAGAGATAAGATGTTGTCAGAAACTTTAAAACTCACAGCAACCAAACTTGGCAGAAAGGTTTCATGTCTTCTGTATTGTGATACAAAATTGTGGACTTTTGTCTTGCAGTTACAGTCACGATTTCAGAATTGTTACTCCCCTAATCAAGACAGTTTGTCTCTCTTCTGCCAACTCCTCAAGAGACAGGAGTTACTTTTCTCTGTACCCTACTCATCAAGAGAGAGCTCTGTTTGGAGCTGCTGCTCTCTGACCTCCACGAGGCCTGCAGTAGACTGGATGTACAGAGCTTGCCAAAGGATTTAAGACCAAGCACCAGCAGGTACAACACAAGGTCTGCCAGCTGGGTTCACCAGAAAACAGAGCTATAAAGCAGAGTTAGATTCCTCCAGCAGTACTGAAGCCACACGTATAAGACTTTGCGACAGCGTACCAAAAAGATAGCATCTTTTTCCTGTGGATTGGTAAAGTAACTAGGCCTACTTTACTTCACCTTACATTGCACAGCGTGGCTAAGCACAGGACTGCCAGTTTTTGTTAGTGCATTGTGTTTGTTTGATGTATGCATATATGAGCTTTGTTGTTATGTCTGTTGATTAATCAAAGCATGTTCACACATATAGAAGGTACATCTAACTGTCTTTCGTGCAACTTGCTAACCTACCTCCCCTAATAATTAGCCAGTGCACAACATCGGTAGTGGTTGTCATTATTGCCTATGAGATTGATGGCTGTCAAATTTACATTCACAACTTTTGTGATAAAACGGCAACTCTGCCCTTGTGGTATTGTTAATATGGTGGTGTACATGCTGTGTTGTACTCATACAGTGTTTATCCACTCACAATACCTCGAATATCACGGCCTTCTTTCTAACACTCCCACGTCCCGTTTCAGTGTTGCGTTGTCCAGTTGCTGAGCTTTGACTGGAAGAGCTGGTGATGTTCTCACCCTGAGGCTCATTCTGAGAACTCTCCATCACTTCATCTTTGCTTTCCTCCAACTGAGAGTGAGACAACACACAAACATAGAGAGAGGGAAGCAGAGCATTTCTCAGCTGTTTCAGTCTTTCACTGAAAGATGCAACAGTTATACATGTGAGATTTTTAGTCATGATGAATGAAGCCTTTCTGAAGTTTCAATGGAGAGTTATCTCTGATATATTTGTTAGATAAGAATGTGAGTGAATAAACAACATAAATAAACAACTAGAATGAAATGATCTTTTGAGGATAAAGAGTTGAACCTTGCTCTCCAGGTTCTGCAGGTCGGTCTTCAGCCTCTGATTCTCAGTCCTGAGTTTGTGCAGCTCAGCTTGTTTTTCTTTAAACTGGAGAAGATCAAGAGAAACAGAGTGAGAGACATTTACTCATTTACAAAGATGTCAATATGAACCTTCCTGGTTTTTGTCTGGACCTCTGTTTCCACAGTCTGCCGTCTTTTTACTTCCTCCTCAGGCTCCTCCTTCCTCTGTACTCCTCCTTGGACCTTATGAAGACATGTGAATGAACAAACAGATAAAATGAATCAGAGTATTGCTGAACACCAGGTGGGAGTGTTGAGACAGTCGTCCCTGCAGCAGAGACTCTGCAGTGTGTTCTCTGTGTCTTTGGAACATTTGGTTTCCTCTCAGTGGAAACTGAACGAACTCAGGTTTTCTCTGCTGCTCTTCTGCTTTGATCGAGTAGTTGAAGTGTTAATGAAGAGAATGAAGAGGATGAAGCAACAAGCAGCAGAGGAAACAGTCTGTCTGTCTCTGACCTCAGTCCCTGTCCACTGATGACAGATGATGATCATGGACGTCTGTGTTTCTGTAGATGAGTCTGTTTGTATCAGAGCTGCTCAGAGTCTCACTGAGTTTATACCATCATAACTTACCATAGCATACTGATACATGGGTGATGTGGTTCTCTTTGTCTCCAGCTGTGAGGGAGAGAGACATGATTATCATATTATACAACCATGGTTGTATAATTACACACTTACTGCAGTAACTTAACATATAGTCAGGTGCATTTAAAATGTGACATGTTACTGTTCTCAGCAGTGTTTAGTCACGGTCAAATAAAATAGATCAATATTTATTTTTCCTCAGTATTAGTGAACGTTCTGTGTTGTGTCCTACATTTCTTCTCACTCTGTCCTTCATCTTTGCTCAGATTCTTTCATTCTGTTTTTCAGATCTTGTTTTTAGATGTAAAGATTTTGTGTCTTTGTTTCCTGTTTATTTACTCACATCATTTGTCTTCTTCAGTTCCTCTATTTCTCTCATGAGTTTCTCTCTCTCTCTTTCTTCCTCTATTTCATTCCTCCGGCTTCTCTTGGTCTCTGTAGAAGATGAAAGTTTACTGGAATTAGACTGAATTCATTTTGTCAAATGAAATTTACTTTACTCAGTTTCTCACATCTCCCATTCCCTTTAAAACCCATGAGCATGACGTGACATTTACATAACATGGTCATTAATTAGTGACTTACTGAGTCTCATCCTCCACATAAAAAAGACAAGTGAGAGAATAACAATGATGCAAACAGCCAAACTAACAGCCCAACCAATGATGATGGGAACATTAGAACTGGACAGGAAGATGAAGAAATCGTCTGAAATAATAAAAGACAGAACAACATGACAGTTAGATAAAACTGGACCTCAGCTGTTTCAAACTAAAACAGTAAAAACTGATCATTTCTACCTGGTATACGTATCTCTGCCTCTGTGGTCTGGTTGGTTTTGTTCTGTTGGACTCTACAGGTGAAGCTGTTGCTGTGTCTCTTCTCCACAGTCACTCTGCTGCTGACAGTATAAGTCATCAGGACCTCGGCTTTATCTCTATGGTCAACAGAGAGGAGGTTTCCCTCACCGTCCAGCCACAACACCTCAGGCTCTGGATGCCATCCACTGGAACTGCAGTGTAACACCACTCCTCCAGTGGTTTTATCAACCCCTTCTAAAGTTATGACCGGTGAGGAAACAGCATCTGATGCTGAGGAAAAGGAGGAAAACATGTTCAAAAGCTGTTCATTCTCTTCAGTCCTCAGATGTAGTGAAGTATACATTATATATGAACTTACCAACAAATAGTTGAACAGAGGATAGTTTTTCCTTTCCTGGAATGAAACACGTGTATGTTCCCTGATCAGAGAGTTCGACTCTGGACAGTTTCAGTGAAATGTTTCCATGTTTCAGTTCATTAATGAACAGTGACGTTCTCTCACTGAACCATGGATGTTTTTTACTGACGAGCTCTTGACCTGAACGCCTCACATGGACAAACCTGGGGTCCAGGTCAGGTCTGGTCCACTCCACTGTCAGGTCAGTAACATCCTCAGCAGGGTCCAGACGACATGGTAAAGTGATGTCATCACCACGTGTTGCTACTATTGGCTGAGATGAACCAATCAGAGACTGACCTACAGAGAGACTGATTATTATAGCATATCACTGACATGGCAGTGGCTGTGTGTGTGTGTGTGTGTGTGTGTGTGTGTGTGTGTGTGTGTGTGTGTGTGTGTGTGTGTGTGTGTGTGTGTGTTGGTTACCTGTACAGGTGAATCAGGAGGAGGAGAAGCCAGAACACAAGGGGCTCTGAGGAGGAGGCCTTGTGGAGACTTTGTGTCTGTGGACAAACATCATGAAGAACTGATGAGGAGAAGAAAACAGTCAAAAACACATGAAAAACAGGCTTTTGTTCATTTTAGTAAAACTCCTACACAGCTGCTGTCAGTATCACTATCAGTATCACTGCTTTATACTTTCACTTCTGTCCCACAGTGAGTCCTCCTGTGTCTGTCTGTCAGTGTCTCACACTCTGTTTTAAAGCCGTCTTTCTTTAAGAACCTTTTAATGCCACAGGACTCTGCTGTTGAAATGTGAAACAGTGTCTTTCTCCTGTATTTTAGATTAAATGTTAGAGACGACGTACCTGCTGAGTGTGGAGCTCTGCACTCTCTTCACCTGACTGACTGACTGACCGACTGACTGACTGTAAATCATTGACAGGCTGCTGCTCTTTACTCTGTCTGTTATCAACAGCTCCATACAGTTTATGAGGAACTGAGGTCTCATAAATAATTTCTTTTTGTCGAGTCTGATGTTTGTATTGTTTCATCATTAAAACCACATTGATGCACAGGCCTTTAGGTTTAGAAACTCATTAACATAAAACCACCATAGTTGGTCAAATTAAATGAATTAATTAATGACACATTGTTTAAAAAAGTATCATCAGATTCAAACCAGACGTAACTGGTTGATGATGTTCTGCTCGACAAATATTTAGACTCATTATGACGATCTGAGAGTTTATCAGCAGCTGAACTTTGAACTCAGTTCTAAAATAATTCACTGTAATCAGATCAGTCAGTTTCAGTTGTCTCTAACAACATCTCTGTGTTGTAGTAACAACAGATGACAGGTCTGCTGGTTCACTGCAGGGGGCAGGAGAGGACTTATTGATTATCATATCAGCCATCTTTTCCTCTGTGGCTGTGCTAACAGAGCTGGACACTGACTGAACCACCTCCATCAGATAACAAACACTGAGGTTTGGTTACAGTAACTGTGAGATGCTGATGCTTCTTTTCAACATCTGCAGCAGCACACTACTCAATATACATTAATTACATTAATTTCATTAGTGCTAGTATTCACTAAGGATGGATGTTTAAACATGGTGCATTTACTTCCACCTGATAAGTGTTCAGGTCTCTGCAGAGAGACTGAGGATGAGGCCTCTTCATCATCTGGAAGAATTAATGCTTCTCTCCCGTCTGTTCAGCCTCTGCAGATGAACTGTGGATGAAGCTGATTCACCTCTGCTGTGTGAGACAGCTTCAGACTCAGTGTATCTGTGTGTTGAAGCCTCAGTGAGCTCAGCCTCCTCCTCTCCAGAGACTCAGGAAGAGGAAGTCCTCCCTCCGTCCCCTCTGAGCTGTGGTTCAGTCTGAGGCTCAGTCAGCAGTGAGACATCATGGAGGTCACAGCTCTCTGCTTCAGACTGAGTGAGTACTGACTCTCAGCTTGATGGTTTCTTCTGTAGAAATGTGTCTGTGTCTGACTCTCAGGTTTCTCTGTTTCTCTGTGCAGTGATGGTTCTGATGGTTCTGTTGGACTCTAACGTTCACTCACAAACAGACAGTGAGTGTAAATACTTCATCCTCAGCATGCACTGATTACTGCTGTTACTGCATTATGTTTTCATCTCCGAACTGAACCCAGGTTAAAGGTTGTTATCAACCATCTACACCTCTATGTCCATGTCTCTACAGTTCTACGGCTTCTAGATTTTTCTGTTGATCTGAAATCAAACAGTTGAATTTTGTGAAGTTCAGTTTCAGTCTTTCACGTTCACGTTGAAGTAAAGGACACCAGTGTGTATTCAAGCAGTAAGATCTACATTAACCTGGTGTCTGTTACAAAGTGCATTGATTTCTCTTGATTAGATCACATTTTTTATTGGTCTTTGTCTGTTTCTCTTTTTCAGGTTCATTGTTTCTCATCGTTCCAAACAGACTTCAGTTCTTTCAATATGAGTCTGTGTCGTTTCACTGTGAGCTTCCTGATGGGTCATCTCAGCTGAGAGGAATCAGGAATAATAACCAGTTTGTTCCTAACTGTGATATGAGAAGAACATTAACCTGTAATATTGAGCCAGCCTATGACACAGACAGTGGAGAGTACTGGTGTGAGACTGAAGGAGGAGAGAGAAGCAGCACAGTCAACATCACTGTCACTGGTAGGTTTGATTATATGTCTAAAAACATGACTTGTTACTCACCTATTATATATTTTAAAAAAGTAACAGGTTCCTCAACCAGTTTGTTATAAATTGCTTGTTTCTTTGTTCTGTCTATGCTGCCACCCAGCAAAGTTTTTCCTCAGCTCAGTAACATTTTGTTTTTTCCTACATGTTGTTCAGCTGGTCCTGTGATCCTGGAGAGTCCTGCTCGTCCTGTGATGGAGGGAGATGATGTGACTCTGCGCTGCAGACACAAGACAAAGTCCATCAACCTCCAGGCTGGTTTCTACAAAGACGGTATATTAATGAAGAGAAGTTCTGTAGGAGAGATGACCATTAACAATGTCTCCAGGTCTGATGAAGGACTGTACAGGTGCAGCATCTCTGGAGCAGGAGACTCAGCAGAGAGCAGACTGACTGTCAGAGGTGAGACAGTATAAAGTGAACAGAGAACAGGATGTATTAGAGGTTATACACTGATGCTTCTGTCGTCTTTTTATCAGAACCTCAGCCTTCCCACCATCGCTCCTCTGACATCCTCATCCCGCTGTGGATTTCTGTCATGTTGACATTAGTCCTGGTTCTGCTGCTGCTGCTGGGACTCTTTCATTTCAGGAACCACAGAGGTAAAGAACAGCAACGACTTCTAACACGCTGAATGAAAAGAACTTCCAAAGAGACTCTAAAATGAAAAAGCTGACATCTGACATTTGAGTCATTTCCTCTAAAAAGACACAGGTCACCTGCTTTTTAAAACAGTTTTGTTTCACAGCTTTAATCACAGTCGTTTAGCTTCATGTTTCTTCTTCACCTTTCTTGTATATTTGTATATATTAGAGTTTAAAACTGAATAAAAGCACTTTAAATGTTAATGTTTAATCCCTGCATCTCTGTTCTTTTCAGTCTTTTTGCCTTTGTATTCATCGGTTTTCTCAGAGACACAAACAGCAGCGTCACACTCAGGTGAAAACCAACAAACAGGTGAGTGAGTGAATAATCTTATCTCAGCTGATCCTGTCAGTCATCTGTGTCTGTGTTTACTGACTGAAATGTGTGTTTCAGTCTCTGCAGAGGACGATGCAGACGGTTTAACGTACGCAGTTGTCGTCAAAAAACGAAGAAAGAACGAAGGTTTTCTTTATTTGAGCTTTTTTTAACATGATGTGAGGAGACTGATCTTATGATCACCTGTGCTCTTCTTATTTGAGTCTAAGTTGTGTGTTTAATATCTCAGATAATAAGGAGAGGGCAGGGTGTCGGTTGAGGCTCCTGCACGCTGAGATGTGAATTATTTTTGCTTCCTCTTGTTGTGGTGTTCTGTTTTAGACGCTGCAGACGCTGCTGATAATTTGAGCCTCTGCCTTCAGACAAACCACAGCAGAGACCCACAGACAGAAGAAGGTACGAGGCCTCTGTTGACCTCTGCAGTCTGTCACTTCATAGATGTATTATTAACTCCTGTGTCAGTGTGTTGCTCACTGATGGTTCCTCCTGTTCAGATGAGGATGAGTCCTCACATCAGCCTCTTTACTCTGCTGTTGTTACTATGCTTACATGATTTCTGCTTGTGTCCCTCTGTGACCCTGAACGCCTCAGCAGACAATTAGGGCGTCTTGAGCTCCCTGTGTCAAACCCACTGTACATCACGTGATCCTCAGGGACTGTTCAGATTATTGTACCACAGATAAACGTCTTTATTTTCTCTCCAACAGGTCACAAAGAGCAGAGACGCCTGACTGAAGGAGAGAGGAGAGACTGGTTCACTGAGCAAAGAGCGACACATGATAACTAACTTTACATTTAGTAGATTTGCTGATTTATTTCAGTACAGTACAGATGTTTCCTGCTCTTACCAAACTAAAATAAAACCATGGAATCAGTATTATCTGTCTTTGTGTTTCCTCTGTAACTGAACAAGCAGAAGCTGTATTTTGTAGATGACATTAGAAATGTTATTAATTCAGTAAACACTGTTTTATTTATTACTCATAGCTTTTATATTATTGCTGTAAATACTTGATACTGTACAGTGTGAGGTGTGTCAGTGTCTGTTTATATCAGTGTTCAAACCACTCAGGGAAGGTTTCACTAACAAGAAGTAGAAAAAGACTCTGTGTATTTATATGATTAATATGATTCATTATTTTTGACTGAAGTTTCCTGAAATAGTTTTAATCTGAGTAAAAATGTAAAAGTCCTTTTTCTTTTTCATGAATGTATTTTCTGCTAAAATGTAAAATGTCCTTTAAACATTAATGATGACGTTCAGAGACTCTGAGCCTTTACCTTTTGGTTCTTGTGTGTGATTGGTCAGTGAAGGTGATCAGTGATTGTGATTGGTCACAGGTGCGGAAGAGGAGCCACGAAGAGAGGCGCGCGGAGCGGGAGGAGCGAAAGACGCTAAGGTGGATTCGAGAAACCAGAACCAGTCTCTGTAAACACGGTTCTGAGCTCAGGCTCAGCTGATTCACTGAGTGGTTCGTGCGCGCGTGTTTGTATGCGCTCGTGTTGGTGCACTCCGACGTCAGAGGAGCGCGTGTGTTTTCTCTGAGGAGGATTTCAGCGTCGCAGTCGTCTGGTTTCTCCTCAGGACCGACCCCGAGCTGTGAGCTGGACCCTGAGAGTCCTGGTGTTTGAGGAGGATTCTGCAGCGGTCAGGCCTGTAACCTTTTTTTTTATTGTGTGTGTGTGTGTGTGTGTGTGAGAGAGAGAGAGAGAGAGTGAGAGTGAGAGAGAGAGTGTGTTAGTGCTGCAGGTGTGTTTGCTGTGACGGACTTCTTGGTTCAGAGTCAGTCTCAGACCTGGTGTCTGGAGGTGGTTGAACTCTCAGAGTGTGTTCGTTCTTCATTAAATAACATGTTTGGTTAACGTGTCGTGAGCAGGTCTGTTGTGGACTAACTCCTGTGTAGCTCTCAGACTGAGGGAGAGTCTGTGGTGAACTGGTGTTGCTGTATAGAGAACAGGACTGAAGAGGAGTCTTTGCCTTTATTTCATGAAGATGATACAGACTCAGTGAGGAACCAACACAGGAATACACAGCATTAAAACCTGCTCATAAACAAACTGCAGAAATTAAACTTGATGCTAAAAAGCAAAGAAAAAAAGAATAGATTTATTTGTCAGTTCATGCAGAGACTTTTCCTGTTCACATTATAAACTGCTTTATGTATGAATGTCTGAATCACCACAGACTCCTTCTTTTGAGGACTGGTCTGTTTGTTCTTCATCTTTTGGAGAGTTCAGGTTTGTGTTGTTTGTTGGTGTCATGTGGTCCTCTGCATCTCTGCTGTCAGGACTCATCCCTGGCTCTGCTCCACTTTCCTTATCTCGGTGTGTTTCTATCTTTTCTTCCTCTGGATCAGTTACAGTCTGTCCATCCTCCATCGTCTGTTGTTGGTCTGGTTTTTGCTCTGTCACAGGAAGGTCATTGTTCCTCACTGATTCAGTCTCATCTGCTCCTCCTGCTCCAGACTGATCTCTGTCACTCCCTCCATCCTCCTCTTCCTGATTCTCTTTATGATGTCTGTCTTCGTCTCCTGTCCTGAGCTGCTCTTGTTGTCTGTCTTCACTTTTCTGTGAATTGTCTTCTGTGCTCTCTGTATCACTCTTTTCTTCTGTTCCTGTTGGTCCTCCTCCATCCTCTGGACCCTGACTTCTTCTGTCCTCTGACACAGATGTCCTCTCATTCTCTCTCTGTCCTTTTATCATCATCACTTTCAGTCCCTCTGTCTGTCTTGTTCTGTTCTTCTTCTTTCACGTCTGTCTGAGGTTGCAGTTTGTTCTGTTCAGATGTTGTTCCTTCTTCTCCAGCTTGCTCCATGTTCTCCTCTGACTCTGTTGTATTGACCTGCTGTTCATGTGTTTGACAGGAAGGTTTTGTTTTCTCTGCTTCTTCTTCTTTCCTGTCTGAATGACTCTTTATGTCTCCTTCTGCCGTCTGGTCTGTTTGTTTTTCTCCATCATGTGGAGACTGACTGTTTGTGTCCTCTCCTCCGGCACTGCTGTCAGGACTCTTTTCTGACTCTACTTCACTTTCTCTCTTTTGTTGACGCAGAAGTTTTGACTTGTTTTCTTCCTCTGGATTAGTTACAGTCTGTCCATCTTCCATGGTCTGTTGTTGGTCTGGTTTTTGCTCTGTGATGAGGGTCTGTGTTGGCCTTACTGATTCAGTCTCATCTGCTCCTCCTCCGGCTCCTGCTCCTGATGTAGTGTTTTCATTTTCCACCAGCTGTGCTTGGTCTTGTGTTTGCTTCATTACATTAGAGTCTGTGTCACCTGCAGATGTATTCTCTGACTGTGTGTTAATGAGCTGCCCTTCATTTGTTTCTGCTTCCTCAGTCTCTTTTTCTGCAGTGTTTGACTCGCTCTTTGCTGCCTCTGAAGTCTGACTGACAGGCTGACTTTCTGAGTCATTTGGTTTTGGTGTGATATCCTTCCCTCCGTCTCTGCTCTCAGTCTCTTGGTGTGTTTCTGGTCTTTGTGGAGCTGAAGGTTTTGTTCCTTCACTCTCTGGGTTCGTCTGTTCCTCAGGTTTTATCTCTCCTCCTGCCTGGGTCTCATCTTTTTGTCTGTCTCCCTCAGTTTGACTCTGACCTGCTGTTTCTTTATCTTCTCCCTCATCATGATCATTCTCTGCGTCTGCTGTTGTGACCTGTTGTTGTCCTTCTCCACCTACTGTGTCAGGATCAGACTCTTCTCCATCTCCTGGACTCTGCACTGACTGACCTGGTGGTGTTTCTCTGTCTGTCCTGTGCTGCTGTTGGTTTGTGTCCCCCCCTGTTTGACATGGACGTCCTGTTTCTTCACTTAAAGTTTTACATTGTTTTTCTTCTTCATCGTTCATATTCTTCATTTTCTCTCCATCTCTGTCTGTTTGTTTTTCTATCAGAGGCTCTTGTTCTGAACTGTTATTTCTAGAGCTGCCCGTCTTCTCTTTCTGTGATTCTTCATCTTTGTGCTGCTCTGTGTTCCCTGTGTGCACAGTGGACAGTATTTACACAGTATGAAGACACTGCCTTAAAGTTAATTAGTACCAGTAGGAAGATATAAAAGTTGAGGAGACTGTTAACTTCCCTAAAACCAGAGTAAGTGACAAAAACTGAAAATGTTCTATTAAAAACAGATACAGCTGTGTTATGTGAGAAAAACTATTGTGACTATATGTGAAATTTATATATGTGTAAATACTGGATCAGAATCAGTAGTGATATTCAATGACTCGATGATCACAGACAAAAAGCAGTCAGTCAGGTTACTACTCCTCATCCAGAGGCTGTGATAAGAGATGACAGACTTACTGAGTCTGTTTTCTCTCCATCTCCACATGAGATAGGCGACCACAAGAATGAATAAGATGCCAACGATCACACCGATGATGGTAGAGGCAGGCAAAGTAGACGAGTCCACAAATGCACCACCTGAAATGAAAAAAAGACAAACAACACAGTCTCTATTTTAAAGTGGACATCAGCTCATCAGGACTGTCTCTGTAGGTGCAGGGCTGCTTTTGCCCTGGTCAGGTTCCAGTTTGAATGGCAGGGACTGTACATATGTGTTGCACAAAAAGCTCTCCCCCAGACGATAAAAAATGTCAAATTGTATGCCATCTTACCAACAACAAGCTTCACTTCAGAGTTTATCTCCAGTCTGGGGATGAAGCATCTGTATGTTCCCTCATCAGATGGTTTCACGTTGGACAGTTGCAGGGCAAAGTCTCCCTGCATCAGGTTTTCAGTGGACACTGACGTTCTTCCTTTGTAGGACGGGTTTTGATCAACCAGGTGGTCTTTGCCAGATCGCCTCACATGGACAGACTTGGGGTCCAGGTCAGATCTTGACCACTCCAGGAACTCTTGAACAGGATCGCTGCTAGAGTTCACTTTGCATGACAAAGTGGCGTCATGACCGACCATTGCTACTATCTGCTGAGGTTGATCGATCTCCTGAGAGTCAGCTGAAATAGATTACAATAGGTTACAACTTGACATGAGGACATTATTCAGGGTTCAAACAACAAGACTAAAAACAATGTTTACAATGTGCTTTTATCGCTTTTAACACCAGTCTACAGCCTTATCTGAAAAAGAAACCAGCAGCATCTGTAATCACTTCAACAACATGGCCACACACAGCAGCAGGTCAATGATAAGCTTCAGTCATTATCTAAACCCACAGGTTATCTAACCGACCTCACAAAGTCAAACAAGCCGTATCAGTCCAGTAAACACAAGCAACACTTTCACTTTCATTTTCACCACAGAGCTGACCTGTGGGGCTGTGGCGCCCCCCGCTGGGTGCAGTTGGTAACGTTATCTCTGCATTCACAGCAGCTCTGGCCTTAAAATGGTATTAGAAATGAAATTAAAGCTATGCTATCAGGGCGACCTTTTATCAGCGTATCATTGGTTAGGATACGTTACCTCCATCACAGTGTGTTAGGAGAAGCATGACAACAGCATGATGGAAAATCAGGCAGAGCAGAGATCTACAGGACAGTCTGTCTGTCTTGGTAAACATCTTGCAACACTGAAAACTGAAGTAAAGCACAGAGTAAATTCACAAGAAGGTCAACTTACAGATAACTGAGTATTAAAACTGTTTAAGTTGTTAATCCTGAGTTTAATATGTCAGCCCATCATGGTCAAACCGAGATCTAATATGACTGCAAACTTTTATTCTGAAATTAAATCTAAATTAAACCTCAAATCATTGAGGGAAAATTTCAATTTAAAAGGGATTTCTTACCCGCAGAGTCGGCGAGCTGCACACGTTCAGAGTCCATAAAACAAACAGGTAAACTGACATGCGCCCGCCCAGTCTTATCTACAACAGCCCCAGTGCTCGACCTATTAGATTCAGTCTGTTGATCTGTTGTAAAAAGGGTTGATTCACATTGTAGTTTTTATACCCAGATCTTAAAGTATCTTACATTTGAATGTTTTCAGGATGAGAATCTTTCTAAAACAGTGGATCTGATAGATTTAAGTTTCTGTTTGATTGGAAGAAGAAGAAATTACAGAAATTAATTTAAAACCAACATTTCAACCTTCTCTTATGTGAGACTACAGATGTCAAACCAGTGAACATTTAACTCTAATAACTGGATTTCTTTCAGCTGAATTGTGGCTCGCTTTCAGTTTCTTTGTTAATGTTTAACACCTGAATAAAAGGCTGCACTTTGATCCAGTTGCCAGGCAGTTTACCACCATCATTATAAAATACTACAGCAGCAATCACGTCTGAGGGCAGTGAACCAGGAGCTTCTTTATTGTTGTAGTAAGCTGATAGAAAGACGACTGATCTCCAGCAGGGGGCAGAGTGGGACCTCTTATTCAAGTTAGCACCATCAGCCCACAGCAGCTTCACCCAACAGGACAAATCACTGAAGAGTCTTTTTCTGTTAAAGGTCAAAGGTGAAGCTCCAGCTTCTGATGATAGCAACCTGTAAAGTTCATCTGATGGCAGAATGTATTGTTTGTAGGAAAATGAACATCATTGTAGTTTAGGTTGTGTTCGTTGCTGTCTGCAGCAGTGTTGGTGCCACTGCAGGAAGATACCTGCAGTGGCACCAGTGTCAGAATGTAGTGTCTTACAGGAGAGGAAACCTTCAGTATGGTTTCTGATACTCAGGTGTGCACACAGAGAACATGTGTGGCTGCAGGGTGTTGTAGAAACTGAGACGACCTGCACAGGAAGAGGAAGTTCTCAGCTCGGTGTATTTAGTGTGAGTGCAGTCTGATGCTCAGACAGGAGGAAGGCGACATGGAGGTCAGAGCTCTCTGCTTCAGACTGTGTGAGTACTACATTAGTCTTTTTATCACCATTTCATGTTTCTCTTTATAAATAACAATCAACAATATAATCCCAGTCATGTCATTTATAAATGAATATTCAAACTATCTGAACTTTCCTGTTGTTGTTATGTATATTTTTAGTGTTTAGCAGCTGTTCAACATTTCAGTTTATATAATTTCATATATATGTGATTTAATATAAATTCTACATATACTATAAAAGAATCTCTCCTGTTTTGTCTCTCCAGTGATAAATGTGTTGATGCTGCTGGCCACACATGTGCAGCAAGGTTATCCTCAGACATCTGGTAAGTGACACACAGATGCTTTATGATACAAAAAATGTAACCTGAATAATTCATCATCGAACCCTAAAGTCCCAAACTGAAGGAACACATGCATCTTGCCAAGTGCAAGAATGAAAATTAGGTTTCATCGTGTACCAATCGTCCCTCCTTTTTTTGCTGATGATGTGGTGTTATGTTGCTTGGACAAAATTAAAGATGGTTTTATTTTTCTTAACCATCCGATCCTTAATAACCTCTGTAGTCTATCAATGTAAAGTGACTGCTGACCTCAGGAAAATGATTTATGGTTTTATCTTGTTCAGTCAAAGTCTCAAAGAAACCGTCATCACATCATCCCTGTCTTCACCATGTTTCTCTGACTGCTTATTCTTAAAATGTAACGATTACGTTCAAGGCAAAATTAAGTCCTTTTTTTTTTTCTTTTTGTTTCAGATGCAGATTTTCACATGGTTCCATCCAGACTGCAGCTCTTTGAATATGAATCAGTCTCTTTTACCTGTCAGGGGTTTAATGACCCAGCAGGATGGAGAGTGAGAAATGTCAATGATATCACTCCTAAATGTTTGAATGGTGCAGCGCCATCAACAGTGACCTGCACCATTGACTATGCCCTTAAATCAGACAGTGGAGGATACTGGTGTAAAGGTGGAGGAGGACGGAGAAGCAACTCTGTCAACATCACTGTCTCTGGTGTGTTTATTGTACAGATTTAAACTCTAGAACAATAATATATAGTATCAGAAATGTTACCTGGAGTAAGCATTTTGTGATGTTGTTCAGCTGGTTCTGTGGTCCTGGAGAGTCCTGTTCTTCCTGTGATGGAGGGAGCAGCTGTGACTCTGCGCTGCAGAAGCAGGAAGCCTTCCTCCAACCTCACAGCTGATTTCTATAAAGATGGCCTCCTCGTTTGGACCAGCCCGACAGGAAACATGACTATTCAAAATGTTTCCAAGTCTGATGACGGCTTCTACAAGTGTAAAATCTCTGGAGCTGGAGAGTCAGCACAGAGTCGACTGACGGTCAGAGTTGTGGCTTCAAACCCCACAGGTACATTCAATCTTTTATACACAGCAGTCAGTTCATGTTAGCATCAGTCATGTTAGTATCTGACAGAAAATATCTACATGGTGTTTTTCAGTTGGGTCTGTCGTCTCTGGAGCTGGAGAATCAGCAGAGAGCCGACTGACGGTCAGAGGTGAGACACCACAAATGTTATACACAAAATGTACCATAGTTACCATCAGATGCCATGTTTTTCCAGTCCAGGAGGAGTTATGTTCTTTCTGGTTTGCAGATGATGGTTGTTTAAAATTTGACACTGGGGTTAAACTGGTTAATGTTGATGTTCGCCTGAAAGTAAAAACCCTCAGAGACTCACTGTGAGTCCACAATGTTACAGTGATACTCTGTGTTATCTTTGCAGCAGCGTCCACGGATCACTCCGTACACGTCCTCCTCCTCATTCGCTCTGTCTTCATCCTTGTGTCGGTGCCTCTGCTGCTGTTGATGGTAGGACTCCTTCATTATGGAAAACTGGGGTCATTCTTGATCTGTTTGTTTGCCTTTCCATCTAAGTCAAATGCACTCATTTAATTTTTTACTCTCTTGTGATCACTGGTTTTCAATGCTAATACAACTGATTACACAGTGCCAGTGTGACGTGAATGCACATAGGGTGTAAACGCTCTGAGTGTTGAGATGTTATCAGACATCACTTCACACACAGAAAACCACAGAGATGCTCGACAGGCAACGGATGTATTTTCAAAAGGCCTGTGAGAGTTTTGTCTTGTTCAGTGTTTTATTTTAGCTGTGACCGATGGTGGTGGCCACAGAAAATAAGAAGAGGTTGAAGGGCTCTGTA